>WEKY01000030.1:94851-115323 GCA_013390045.1 Picathartes gymnocephalus | reverse complement strand
ACGGGCAAGGCACCCCCAACCCCCTGAGAGGCATCCCCAATGGGCCACCAAACCCCCGGGAGGAACCCCCCACTCAGGTCCCGGGAAAACACCCCCAGAAGTCGGAAACGCACCCCCAAGCCCCGGCAAGGCACACCCGTCTCAGACCCCCGGGAGAGCGCCCCTAACACTCTGCCTAAACCACCCGTTCTCCTGGGAAGGCACCCTAATCCAGCAGGAATGCACCCCCAGCCCCCTGGAGGACCTTCCGCCCCAGCCCCTCAGCGCGACTACTGCCCACCCTCGGTGCTGCCAGGCCACAGCAAACGGCCGAACAACAAATGTGTTCCCTTCTTCCCCTCCGCAAGCCCCCATTCCGGGCTGGAGGAGGGCTGGGACTCCCGGGTGTCCCTAGAGCCTCCTGCTCTTCCTCATCGGGCTGCAGCTGTAATGGGCAGAGCAGCTCTGATTCCCGCTGCCCTCTGCACTCCTCCCTGTGGACGTGTATGAAGTGTAAGATCCTCTGTCCATCACTCTCACAGTTTGGTAGCAGGATGTCCCGACTACAGAATCACCCTAGGATGGCCACCATATGTGGGAGGCTCTCATCCACGATGCTGCTCCCACCCCTGCTCGCCCCTGTCCTCCCGCACCCCGGCTGCCCTGGGAGGGATTTCTCCCCGTTCCGCCGTGGCTCAGCACTGCCTTCCTCGCAGGTGTGAGGTGCGGCCGGGACCCGAGTTCCTGACCCGATCCTACCTCTTCTACGCCAACCGGCTCTTCAAGGCTCTCCAGTTCTACTACTGGGACCCGTCCTGCCGCGACCCCTCCTACTCGCTGGTCATCAAGGGCAAGCTCCGGCTGCGCCAGGCCTCCTGGATCACCCGCGGGGCCACCGAGGCCGACTACCACCTCCACAAAGTGGGCATCGTGTTCCACAGCCAGAAGGCCATGCGGGAGGTGGCCTCCTGGATTAACCAGACCTCTGGCGAGGGCTGCCGCGGGTTCCTGCCCCCGGGGCGCTCCTGGGCGCCCGGAGCCCTGTACGAGGTGCTGAGCGCCAAGACGGAGCGCGACTGCACGGCTGCCCTGGGCTTCGCCATGCACGAGCTGAGCCTGGTGCGAGTGGAGAGGCACTTCCAGCCCCTGCTGCAGCCGCAGCAGAGCGGGAGCCAGCTGGTGGAGGAGCTCTACCTGGGGGATATCCACACGGACCGAGGGGAGAGGCTGCACTACCGCCCCACCGGCTACCAGCGCCCCATGCAGAGTGCCCTGGTAAGGATGAGGCTTTTGCACGGTCCCCTGGCTGCGTCAGGGCTCTGCCAGCAATTCCCCGACTGTTTAAGTAGCACCTTGCAGCACTTGAGCCCCTCAATCCTAAGGACATGCGGGTGAGGCGGTGCAGGGCTGCAGGGCTGGGACCCCAGGTGCTCCACGGCATGTGAGGTTCGCCCTCTGCCTTCTGAGGGTGGGTGAAAGCTCAGCAAAACCAACATGGGAAACAAGTCTGCACTGACAGGGGCCTGGAGTTAACAGCTTTTGTTTGGCTGTGTTTTCCTAGGAAATGCAGTTTCCTTGTTTGCTGCACCAAAGTCAGTGAAGGCTTCAGGCTGCACTTTGTTAGAGCCTGTCTGCTCTGCCCTTCATCTGCTCTGCCCTTCATCTGCTCTGCCCTCTCCTTGCTCCTTGGGGCGTGCTCCAGGCTGAGGGGAACAAGGGATCTGCCCTTAACTCTTCAGTCCTTGGTGTAATGCCAGTAGCACAGGAACTTGCCCCCAGTACAATAACGTTATTACACAGAAATCAAACTTCCATTTTGACATATATAAAACTGAGCAGCAGACTTGGTTGCCTTTTATTCTATTTTTTGTTTTATGGCAGCTTTATTCCCAGGAAAGCAGCTTTCCATCCAAATCGAAGCTGATCAAATCAGAAATGGTGAAGCAGTGAGATGGGGTGAAAAAACCTCTCTGAACTTTGCCAGATAGAAGGGAAATAAACTAAAAAAATTATTTTGGGGCAATATTGCCCAACACCTCAAACTACACCAACCAAACTCTGAAAAACACAGAGCACACCCCTCTCCCTCTCAAAAGTAACATTCTCAAATTTGTTAAACTTGTGTTATCTTGGGCCAAAACCATATATATGAGCAAAACCAGATGGTAAACATAAACACTTTTAAAATTAATTTAAAACCAAACCTAAAGATACTGAAACTCACTCTCTGAATGCAGCCCTGTAATTAATCAGCCAACAGCTCTCCAATGGACCCGCACATGATGTCACCACTTGGCGATAATTAGAAGCTGCCATGCATTAGAAATAACTTCACATGACTGGTTTAAGCAAGTAAGAGTTTTGGCTCCATGTCCATAGTGATAATTTTATTGGGCACAGGATTTTTTTCTTTTTTCCATTTTTTTTTCTTTTTTTATTTTCTGTGAACTGACATCCATTTGCCTGTGCTGGTGAGTTACACAGCTATGTCAGGAATTATTTTTTAGCTCTCTTTATGAAAATATTACTCTTTTTCCCTTAAATTTATATCTGTTTTAAAGAAACCCATTCTCCCCCAATTACCTTTCATTATCAAAGAATTTCCTGCCGAAGGAGAGCATATATATTTGCCAACTTCTGGGATTATTTAGCCATAATGTACTGTGTACTGTCAGCACTCATTACCGTGACAGTAGCAGTAAAGCAAGCTGAAAATGACTAAATTACAGTAGACTCCAATCAACTTGCATGTAAATTACCCACCCTACAGTTAACTACTGAGTTATTTAACCTTCTTGCCTATGACAGTTCAGTAAAGATTAGCTCGTGTTCTAGAAAATTATATAATGTTCCAACCCTGCTTATTTAAAAATAAATCAGTTGTGATATATGAAGTACAAGAAAAATTTTCAAGCTACACAAAACCCCTACTGGCACGGGATCAGGGGCAGGGCTGGTTTGGCTCAGAGCTTTGCACCGGCGAGGAAGGGAAGGTCAGGGCTTCTTTCTGCAGAGGGTCCTTTCCTTCTCCCGTTCTGGCTGCTGGGAAAACCCCACGGCTCCTCCCTCCCCTCCCGGCTCACCCCGGTCCTTCCCTGCATCCCTGGATGTGGGAACACGGGCAAGAGCGGGGCGAGGGGGAGGCAGAACACCTTGGGCTGTCCTGGAGAGGCTGCAGCTCCCCGCGGCCAGGAGTCACAGCCTCCTTCATTCCCAAAAACCGCGGCGTTGTTCTGTTCTGACACAGCCCAGCATCCTCATCCTCACCCAGCTCGCCGTGGAAGGCTGATGGGGAACACCCTGGATGTCCCGAGGGAGCGTTCCCTGCCCCGGCAGCGGCTCTGCCCTTGCCCTGGCCTCCTCTTGGGGCTGCGGCCGCGGGCACAGCCCGGTGTCCTTCAGCTGCCAGAATAGCAAAGAGCAGGGCAGCGCTTTATCTCCTTAATCTGCTCGGCTGCCTCTGCCAAGCTGCCCGCGGTTCCGCACCCTGCTGTGGACGAGGGGAGTCGCAGCTTCTGAAATATTTTGGAAGGTTTTTTTTAGTTTGTTTGGGTTTTTTTGCTTCCCAGTTGGCAGAACTGTTACTTTCTGTCTCCTGCAGCACCACGTGCACCCTTGCCCGGCGTGTGGGATTATCTCCAGGGCCGATGAGCACCACCCCCCGATCCTGCCCGCCAGAGCCGCGCTGCCGATGCAGCTCAGCGGCAGCTGGGTCAGCACCCACTGCGAGGTCCGGCCGGCCGTGCTCTTCCTCACCAGGTACTTCACATTCCACGGCAACAACCACACCTGGGAAGGGCATTACTATCACTACTCCGACCCGCTCTGCAGGCAGCCCACGTTCACCATCTACGCCTCCGGGCACTACACCCAGGGCATCCCCTCCTCCAAGGTGCGGGGCGGCACCGAGCTGGCTTTTAAAGTC
The DNA here is from genome assembly GCA_013390045.1 of Picathartes gymnocephalus. Classification (NCBI taxonomy): domain Eukaryota; kingdom Metazoa; phylum Chordata; class Aves; order Passeriformes; family Picathartidae; genus Picathartes; species Picathartes gymnocephalus. The sequence goes on along the minus strand of WEKY01000030.1, from coordinate 111,419 downwards.
ACCCAGGCTCGGGTGACGCCGATGGACCAGGGGACGGTGGTGATGCTCAACTCCTCGGAACTGGGAAGCTGTGGGCTGGCAGGCTCCTGGAGCGCCGGGGTGGAGCAGGATATAACCCCCACGAACGGATGTTTGGCTCTGGGCATCAAGCTGCCCCACACCGAGTACGAACTGTTCAAAACGGAGCAGGACACGCAGGAGCGCAGCCTCCTCTACATCGGGGAGCGGCCCACAGACGGCTCCAGCCCCGACAGCCCCAACAAGCGACCCACATCCTACCAGGCCCCTCTGATCCGGTGTGCTGCAGCCTCAGAGGAATTCTCCAACTACATTAGTCTGAAATACGTGGGAAGAAAAGATGCTAATGGGAACGAAGCACTAAAACCTTTGCCTGTGGCCTTTTTATTGTTTGTAGCACTTCTGTTTTTAAGATGGGACTAGTTATCTCTTCAGGTACAGTGCAGAATTCAGATAAATCTTGGTGCTAGCGTGATTTTTATGTCCTTCAAGTGAGCACATCTGGAATCAGTTTTACTCAGATTTGGAAACATTTTTTAAAAACACCCAATAGTGAATGGAGCCAAGGAGATATGCCTGACTCCACACTGTTTGTCCTGTGGCTTTATTGCCTAATCTCCCCTCTTTGCGTGCAAATTTAATGTAGTGACATGGATGCGCTGCACATTGCAACAGATAATTTAGCAACATGAGGGGGGAAAAAAGTGACATCAATTAAAATTGCTGCTTTGAGCTTTTGACATTGCTAAGATTTAATCAAGAGCTTGATTCAGATGTAATTCAAACATCCAAAGTGTTGGCTGCTGAGTTTCTTTGAGGTTAAATTCCCTCCCATCACACTCCTTTTTGCTGTTCATGCAAATTTAATCTGCAGAGTCAGTCAGCAATAAACAGTCAGCATGTGTTCTTGAGAAGGGCACGGTTCACATGCCTCTTGCAGTTTACAGGTATTTTCTGCACTTTGCCTGTGTATGTCACACACAGGGACCCACAAACAGTCTTTGCACTTGGGGGTGCCCAGAACAGCCCTCACAGAGGGCTCGACTGCTCCACCTGACCCTGGGCACAGACTACAGCAGATGGAAAACACTTCGGTGCACAACAGCTCCAAGCCTCAGCATTCCCTGGCTGCAGCACTGCATCCCTGCTCTGTTACCCCAGCTCTCCAGTGCAGTGCTGGCCTGGCTGTGGCACATCAGCAGTGTCCCTGTGTCACTGTCATCATGTCACCAGGTGCCTGTGAAGGGAAAGATCCCTCACCAGCCTTCTCAGGCCATGTATTTTCACTGCCTCCTTTTGAGTTACTGGCACAGCAGTTGTTAATCCAGCTCTCCTCTCAAAGTGTCACTTCCAGCCTCATTCCTGTACAGATGTTTTATAAATCTGCCTCTGGTGAACAATGAGCTGAAGAGATGATCAGATCAGACAGCACAGTCAGGCCAAACTGATTCCTACTGACAAGAAGGACAAACTGAGAAATTATATTCCTTGTCTGCTGCAGCTAAGCATCATATAACTTCCTCGAGAAGCCCTTCTCCAGCAGCTAAATCCTCTCCAAATAAGCCTATATATCTTACCCACAAAGGATATTTTGTTAAAGCAGCTATGCAATAGCCACCTTCTTAATGCTGTATTTACGAACTTGCAGCTTGTACTTAGATAAATTATGGGGTTTATAACACAAAAATACTTTGGGGGATCCGTACATTAATAATTCAAATGAGATGCTTATTAAATGCATTACAGTTGTGACATAAATGTTGTCAGCATGTTCACATGTTTCAGGCATGACCCAGTATTAGTCATGCACATAAACAGTTCTACTCTGAAGGTGATACACATGGCGGCCAGGCTTGGCTGCCTTGCCTTGAGTTCCCTCCCTAATCCCTGAACCCCTGGAGACTTCAGCAGGCAAATCTTATTTCCAGTCTTGTTGGTTGTGCTTTGTTCCCTGCTCCTGCACAGAGATCCATGGGAAAACATTCAAAGAACTGGAAGTGATCTTGTGGTGGTGTCTCCTTGGGGATGTTCCCATTAGGACACTGTGAATTGGGGCAAGTCCTGGGCAGCTCAGCTGCCTCTCCTGTGAGCCACACACTGGCAGAACATTTCCTTCAGCAGTTTCCCATCACTGTGCTCCCCACAGCCCAGGGACGGCTCCTGTGGCTCCCATTGGCACAGGTACCTGTCCTGCAGGACACAGATGCCCATGGCAGGAATAGGGAACGGCCTTGTGCTGCCTCTGGAGCGTGGGTGGAGGAGGGGGAAGGCAATTCCTGCCCTACATTTACCCCCACGAATCAGATGTGCAGATACTTTTTTTTCATTTACATGGCACGGAAACGGATTAAACTTAACAGGTCCTGCACGGTGTAAAGGCTCTTAGAGGGCCACAGATCCTTTCCAGGTGGGGCTGGGATTAACATGATGTGAAACACCATCACACACTTATGCAACGTTAGCAACAAGCCCTTGGGAAGGCTCTGCCCTGCAGCAGCTCAGGCACCACTGGCCCCAGCAGCACCAGAGCCCCACTGCTCTCCTGGCTGAACTTCCTGTGAAACCTCAGCAGGAGCCTCCTTGTCCTCTTCCTCCCCCCTCTAAGGATACCTCTGAGAGGAAGAAAAAGCAATGAAAGAGTTATTTGCATAAATATCATAACTTTTATTGTTCTGTTCACAGTTTTTGAAGACACATTCCTAAATTACACAGTTATTCTCTCTTAAGAATTTGTGCCTTTTTCCAATTTGAATTTGCCTGGCTTTGACTGCCAGTCGGTGATTCTTGTGTTGCTTTTTAAAATCAGAGAGCTGCAGTGTGCAGTATTTTCTGCCTGTGAAGGTACTTGTGCACTGTAATCAAGACAGTCTCAATTCTGGTAGAAAAGCTCAGCCAACTGAGTTTTCTCTCACCCTAAGGCATTTTCACACTCCACCAGTAATTTCGGAATCATCTTTTTTGCATCCATTCCAATTACTCAGCTTCTCTAGTAGAATGTAAATATCCAAATTGCATCCAAAATTCCCAACTCTCCCAGCTGAGACATACAGAAGGATAATCACTTACAGCTAACAGTAATTAAAAACAAGAACACATTCGTATTCATTAGGCTTTTACCCTGGGACTGCTCTGGGAATGTACATGGAGCTGTTACTCATTCTGGTCCTGGCTATGGATATTTTTGTTATGTTTTATCAGTAGTGATTTTGGATCTGTGTTCCTCAGTGATCTGGAACCACTGAATCTGCCAGGTCCCTGCAGAACTCTTCTCTGGGCATCCCCATTTCATTGTGGTTCTCTCTGAACTTCAGCCACGTGTGATTGTCAGGGAACACGGAGCTTTGCAGGGCCCTGACAGACCCAGCTCACTCTGATCCCAAAGAGAACTGAAACCCAAAAGACAGAATGAAAGGACTTATACCAAGCTCCATCAGGAACATCCATCTCCTTTTCCATCCCTGTCCAGGGTGTCCCACTGACTGTCCTGACCCACTGACCACCCCCAGCAGCAGCTCAGACACTGCCCCAGGCTCCTCCCTTGCAAACACTGATCAAGGTTTCCGGGCCTACTGATTTAAAAACTGTTTATTTTTAATCATGAGCATTGCTGAGGAATGACATCACCTTCCCAGTTCTCTTACATCATCACTAAGTTTTATCTCCTGCATCTGTTTATTAACAGTTCTTATCCTATTGCAGATTTCCTCTGAACTTCAGCTCATCACCCTCTCCAAGCACTCCAACCCATGTTTTTCTTTTCCTTTGGCTTGTGCTTTCCTTATTTTCTACATTTTCTAACTCTCATTTTGAATGGATTGGTGTCTGCTTCCCTTTTTCTTATTTGTTTTGTATTATTTTCCATCTAATTTTTCCCTTCATTTCATCACTGAAGCAGGATGGGCAGTTAGCCAAAGTTGTTCCCCTTCTCAATTGCAAAATTATTGGTTTTTTGGTCATTTAATACCTTTCACTTAGAAAACTGTCAATTCTACTTCAGTTTTTCATCTAATTTCCTCCCCACTCCCAGATCTGATATGAAATTTGCTCAGCTATGCCCTTTTGAAGCACCAATTACATTTACTAGCAGCTCACATGGCCGTTTCCTGAGCTCTGCTGCAATCAGGATCCCAACCTCAGTTCTGCTGTTCATTCATCTTTATCTGGCAGAAACAAGACAAACCTAAATAACTTCATTTTTTGTGTCTAACACTGCATCAGAAAAACAGGTCTAGGACATAGACCAGGAGCTTTAATCCTGACTACTGGGTTGCTTTCTACTACAAAACAAATAAAAACCTTTCTACTGTCCCTGTGAAGAAAACCCAAGCCGATGTGTGCTGGAAGTTGATGGTAAGAGGCACATGTGTCTTAGTAAACTCTTCCACATTCACTTCTCTTAAAATACTTTTTAGAAGATTAATATTTTTTAACCACCCCAAAAAGCAAAAATAAAATAATTTCCAAAGTCTCAAACAATCTTCTGGCTTCCTGCACTGAGCCTTCAGTACCTTTTTTAATACCATGAGCTCCTCAGACAAGCTGCCTTTCCAATTTTCTGCTTCTTTAGCAGGTGCAGAAGTTTAAAGTGTGAGCCAAGACTGCCAGACAAATAGTCCCGAGTCTGACACACAGCTCAATTAACAGTAACTTATTTTTCCAATTAACCACCTTCATGCCTCCCTGTTTAAAATACCTTAGAATGCATTTATGCCTTCTAGATTTCCCAAATCAAATGAAACAAAAAAAATCTGAAGCACTTTCAGATAAATTAACAGCATTGTGCTACTGCTTTGTTTGAGAAACAATCCACGTGAATATAAAAGCCTGTCCCACACTACAAATAAATCCACTGCACTGGAACAGCAGCAGGAGGAAGCTGGAGACAGAAAGGAGATGGGTGACAGGAGCTGTTGCTCCAAACTCCGCAAAGGGTGAAGAGAAGAAAAACCAAAGAGGAAGTGGGAGGTGAGTGGCTGTGTGAGATGGGAAAAGGCATCCAGGAGCAGTCAGATCTCGGTGCCAAGGCAGAGCCGGGGCTCCCTGGGCCCAGCAGGCAGGGACGAGCAAGCCTGGAAGGGGATGGGAAGAAAGAGACCCAGATGGAAACCAGGCAGCAGGGAAGAAAAGCCATTCAAAGATGCTCGGCTGAACATGGGTTTGTTTGCCAAGGAGCAGTGAAGGAACAAGGATGACTTGGCCTGGACCAAAGTGCTGAGGGAGGGAATGGAGTGAGATTTGACAGCTCAGGCAGAACAGAGCAGGAGGAAGATTGGGCAGCAGGGTGTCCAGCCCCCACAGAAACACTCCTTTGGGCTCAGCACTGAGGCAGACATTCCTGGCTCCAATCACACTCGTGTGTGGCCTCCCAGTGAAAGGTGGAAACAGAAATTGCTGCTTCAGATCCGGGTTCCTCCCCCCCACGTCGTGAGCTCGGGTCAAGGACGGGGATCCCTACACGGAACACAATTCCCTCCCGACACACAGGTGGGTTACACCCAACACCACACTGCCACACTGGAAGTTCAACTTTAAAAAACCTATTTATACGTAACTTAAGAGAACTTAGGGTTCTCCAAGTCCAGGCACATAAAGCTGGGCAGTTTTGGACAATTTCTGAGCAGCCTCAGCTCACTTTTTGATCACTGAAATGATCAGACACTGCAATGTACTCCCCAAACTCACAGTGCACAAACCCGGTTCTGCCATTTCCTAACTCCAGAGTGCTTGACTTTGTACAGCCTTAAGAAAGGTCCTTTAAAAGTAGCTCTCTGTGGGTAATTGTGTGTGGGACATTTGCCAACCCAAACATGAGGGATTTCAATAGGCTTTTCTAATCTTGTGAGTTTATCCACTAAAGAAAAAGATTTGATTAAAAAAATGAAGTACAGCTAAACTGGGAACAATACTTTACTACAGGCTGTTCTTCACAGGCACTTCGAAATCTTGGAAAAAAACCCCACAAAATTAGGAACTTATTAAATCAGAATGAAATGTACCAATGCAGAAACATAAACAGAAATGCCAGATGTATAATGTCAACTTGTAATACACAGCTTCAATTAACTCTTCTTAATTCATTTTCTTAACTTCTTTTGTTTTGCTCTCTGGAAAAAGCCATTTTCTAATGACAGATCACAGGAGGAAACATCCAAAGTTCAAGTTTACTCCAAGGAAAAACAGCCTCATTTCCATGCTCACAGACCCCTTTTCTTTTTTGCACTTTTCACTCTCGCAGAGACTTCAGGACAAACTCAAGCCTAGACTGGGAGGGCAAAGAGATCTACGTGCAAGTTTAGTAAAGGTTGCAAAAAGTTTTACACTTCAAGTACAAATGTGCAATTAGTTCTTGAACAGGAACTAAAGCCACAGGAAATGGCAGAGTGAATGACAGACACACTCACTGCAAGTGTGCAGGTGCGTGCTCATTAGAGTATCACGTGCAAGAGATTCCTGGCTGGCTCACTTGTGTTATTTTAAAAATAATCTTCATTTATCCAGTAAAGAATAAATCAACCCAATAATAAAACAAACATATTTTATAGTTAAGCAGATTTGAGCAGTAGAAACACAATTACTTTGTTCTGTGAAGCTCATCTTCTCAAAATCCCAAACACATAAACTGAAATTCAGTCACCACCTGTCATTTCTCAACTTGCTCATTGGAGGACTTGGGCCATGGATGTTCCCCCATTCCCAAACCATGGCCCAGTGGCTCTCCAGGCTCTGTGCAGCACCAGTGCAGCACCAGTGCAGCTGTGACCCAGCCACAACAAACAGGAGCTTCAGAGTGTTGTTTTACATGGGCTTTAATTTCAAACAGAGGGATTTTGGCAGTGCTTTTTTCCTCACTTTATATAGAAAACAGAACGCAGGAGGTGGAATTTCAGGACATCACACAGGGCAAGAGAAATACAGTTTCAAACTTAAGAGCACTACAGTGAAGCCACTTTTGTGCCTGAAAATTAAGGACACTCCACTTAAAAGACAGAAGTGCCATTTTCTGAAGAAAAGGGATGAATTTTCTTCCACTGCGCAATGCAACATCAAGTATGTCAAGACAAAAATGATCCATTCCTTGTGCACACCACGATGTAAAATTGCTGACAAGAATTGCAAGTTCACATGTGCAGCAGATACAAACCCTTCATAGTTTATTGATGAAAAGAAATTCTAGTGAATTGCAAAGTGAAGTTCCAACTTTATCCCACTAACAGCATTTCAGGAGGAAAAAGTAACACCACCATTGAGCTTTACAATCCTGTATTTTTAGAAAATGACATTATGGTACATCAATCCCCCTCAATATAACAACATGACATGATCTTGCTCTTCAGCCCCCAGGCTACTCCCCAGTAACCTGAGCTGGTCCTGGCTTGCACACGCAGCTGCTCCAGCTGTGCATTCCCAGCTGACAACTGCCAATGCACAGCAATAGTTTTGATCATTCATGCACGGAGTACTTGCTTCAAGATGTAGAGAACTATGTAAAAATAGAAGAAACCATTTTCCATTCATCTCCCAGCACTAGGCTTCAAGACATTTCAGGTATCTGTTTATCCCAAATTCGCCCAAAGAGTCCACCAAGCAGCCTCTACTGGGTGTTACAAAAATCAACAATAAATGTGCAAGTGGTCATCTTAAAGTAACAGCAAGGACAATAATTAGATTAGTAATAACTTGATTTCTACTACCATGAATCAATCACAGGTTTCTAATATCTGATGTTGTGTGAGGACCCCAGACAATAATCTTATTTAGAAAGTCTACATTTTGTGCACAACTTCCTAAGATGCACAATGTCCTTCAGAATAATTCACCTGCTGTGAATACTTCATGAGAACATTTGCTATTGTGTTGCCATGGAAGGAACAACTTACAAAAAGAGTCAGGTGGCTTAAGAATATCCATCCAATCTATATTTGTACTCTATCTACAAACTGGCCTTTTAGGAACCCTTGAAGAAAAAAAAAATCCTTAAGATTTCTCTCTACTGCCTATGAAAGAAGGGTTTGGTCAAACAGGGAGTGAGAATTCCCCTGATCAGTCACTTTATTTTAAGCTCAGCGAAGCAAAGCATTACCCAGACAATTCAGGGCTACCGTGTTCAGGCTCTTGTCAAAAATGGTGAGGGAAGACCTCAAGATTTTGTTTAATTCCAAAATAAAAGCATTCATTTAAGAGTCTTGTTCAGGACTGATGATGTGGGTCAGCCCAGCTGCAGCCTACAGATGATACCAACACTGGAATCCCCTCCTGGTCTCCTTGGTCACCTGTTTGAAGGGAATCTGGAAAAGCATGAGAGGGTTTTCTGGGACCTCTTGATGATCCTGGAGTGCAAACACCAGGAACAATTTTGCTCAATGATTTACAGTTCCAGGCTGGCAGAGATCACCAAGAAGTGACTGAGGGAGGACAGAGTTGCTGCTGCCTTTGCCCTGGGCCAGCAAAGGCAGCTGTGGTAGCTTACACTGGGTGTAAAACCTGCCTGGAACATTACTCCAGATATCCTCACAGGAGACTGGCTTAAAGCTTCAATCCTCCCCCTTTATCCTGCAAAGACAGAGATTTTTTTTTCTAAACTAATCTCTTTTAGGCTGTTTTTAAGCAGAACAAAGGACTCTCAGAAAAACTTTTTTTTTTTTTTTAAAGCAAATCAGGAATTCCGGTAAGAGAACAAGATATTTACAACCACTTAAAAACTCCTACTTCACATCTCAGTCTCCCTTCAGCAAAGGTTTTCTCAAATACATTCTTCAAATACATGAAAACTACTTTTGCAGTATCACTCACAATCTTGTCTTTCTGAAAAGAATGCTTCATTAGAAAGTTTTCTTCAGCTTCTACTGCCTGAGAAGTATCTTCTTCTTGATCAATTCTGCCCAATTTGTCCCATAAACTCCCTGTTTTGTCCTTTCCAGCTCATCTCCCCCCTGCCCTGCCCTTTGTGGCCAGGCTGCAGTGGCTCTGTCCCTTCCCTCTGAGCAGACAAGGCACCAGCACTTTAAAATGCTAAAAATACACCTTTCCTTTCTATTGAATCTCCTAGAAGTACTTCCAGACTCGTGTTCATAAGCTGAACACATCAGTTATGGGGGCTTTTTCCACTTATTTTCTTATTAAGCCTCACATAAAATTTCGCTTATTTGCACTTGCAGAGGGGGAAGCCCTTGAGACACAAGTGGGACAAACAAAGGTCAAGGAGTGCAGCAGACAGGCTGCAGCCCCAACAGCTTTCTCACAGAATCCCAGGAATATCGAAGGAATGACAGAAGTCATTTTTAAAAGACTCAGCTTCATCTTGTAATATGCTACAAAAGGTTTTGTCACTGAATGTTTTAGGGGCTACCATTTACAAATAGATGTGAATTTACCTGCTCAAAAACTGTTTAATCTACTCAATCCATCATGTTAAAACACACTGAGTTTATTTCTATACCTTGTGGTAAAAAGCAGCTTAGAAACAAAATTACCTTCACCTTATTCTAAAGGTGCTGTCAGGTGACTGAACTCCTGAACTCAACTAACCTGGAAAGTGGGATGTTACCTTCTACCTCAGCATGGTTACTCTGAACAACTTGTGTGTGTCAAGCTCATGATGGGCTGGTTTGGTTTGATTTTAAAATAAGTCTGGAAAAAAAGAAATTCACGCTAAAATAAAACTGCAAACTTCCTTATGCCATGAACAAAGCTGACAAGAGAACACTGTTTCCTCCCCACCTCTAAAACTGTGAGAACAGGACAAAAGTAACAAAGAAAACATGAATTAGGGGGCTTTATTTAATTTTTCTTTTCTTTCTTTTTTCTTTTTTAAGATGCTACATAGTCAAACAAGATTGGTCTTCTTACGGCATAGGACTAGTTTACTACTAATATTTTTGTTTCTCCCCTAGAGACTTATTTACATACAAAAACAGTTTCCTGACCACTGTTTCCCCAATGCTCAGATGATCAAAACTCCCAACAATTGTGTAGTGCCCAAAACACCAGGAGGCAGAAGAATCTTGCACCACTACAGCAGCAAATTTTTAGTTCTCATCACTGGCTTTGAACAGGTGCCTTTTCATACCACAAAGTATTAGTCAATTTTGTGACAGTAAGGAAACATGAGATGAAATACATTAAATAAGTCAAATATGCATTAAACATCTCTGAATAACATTTTAATTCAACTAAATGAACCAACAGCAATGTAGCTTGGTCCCTTGGTGAGAACAAGGCATTGACCTTTATTCCGAACGAGCCCCTTGGTGCTGCCCAACTCCCTCAGTGTTGCCACAGACAAATCGTTGCAGCTTCTCACTACTCATTTAAGTGCCAAGAAATTGCACAGAGTTGAAGACACTGACAGAAACTGTTAAATTCATGAGCAGAATGGTGGATTAATGTATCTTACAGAAGTTATCAACACCTCCTGCCTCACCCAGCTCCAAACATCCCTAGGGCCAGCTCCAGCAGTGGAGGAAGGGGTTTTTCTAGTTTTCCTTTTTTTTTTTCTTTTTTTTTTTTAAAAAGAGGTAATCCAGCAACATGTACCAGGGTCTAAGAATGTTTAAAATGACATATACAATATTCCATTGTAGTGTTAAATCAGGATTTTCTCCCCCCTTCATCACTGAAGCATATTCTCTTTCATTCATTCCCTCACCATACATTTTGAACTTTCTAGATTATGTTACATAGTATTTGTGCAGGGGTAATTTAAAGGCAAGACCTGTGAGATGTCATACATTAATTTTTTTTTAAACATTGTTATGAATAAATTTAATCCAATGATATGGCAGAACCATCAAACCAATTTACAATTTCCAGCATGCTGCCTCTACAAGGCTATTTTTCCTATAATTACACCAAAGACAAAGAACAAAACCACCAAAGCAAGTAGTCTGGAGCTGAGCCCTTCGTCCTTGACAGCAGCTGCAGAAGGAGATATTGGGTTGTTTGTCTGGGGTACCTTCCTCATCCGCAGTCCATCTTCTTCCTGAGGGAAGAGATATTGATTATTTCTACAAAACAAAAAGCTTTAAATATTCACCCTTCTCATATTTATTTAGGTGGGTGTTATAGAATAGGTGAAAGCGAATTTACAGCTAAGTTAGAGCTCTGTTTCCTGAATAATCCTGAGCAGGAAGGGTAGTGAGGCAGGAGAGGAAAGCCACACTCTCTTAGAAGTTTCCTCCTGCTAGGGGAGTGGGGAAGCAATGAGGAACCCTGCAAGAACTCCTGTCCACAGTCTAGAGACAGCTCCACAACTTCAGAAAAATGATGGAGGGAACGGCATGAAGCTGCTTTTCTTGCTCTGTAAGCAAGTGAGGTGCTGTTGGGGAAAATGTTTCTCAGTACAACTAAGATGAAGTTGCATGTTTTTCACAGCCCAAGGCAATTACACATTCCCCATGTCAGATGTCACAAGCAGATCTTCCCAGCCCTTGAAGGGAAATCTGCTTCCTCCATCATATTAATGCTGACATTTTGACATGAACCTAATGGCAGTAATTAGAATATTTTCTTGGTACGACTTTGGCAGCTCACCTGATTTAAAGATGAGACAGCAGATAAAACAATACAACACCAGCAGCAATTTTCTTTTCAGGTGGGGATGAAGCTTCCCTCAGCTCTCCCTGAGCTGTTAAGCAGCACATCTGTGTGTTAGCACACTCCAGTCACACACACACACACTCTCAGAGCACTTCAGGACAGGGCAAATGAGTCTTTTGTGACTTAATTTGTGTCCAGCTAAAGCAACAGTGTTAGACTTTTTAATGTGATACAGTATTATAGTGAAAAAGTTTAAGGTACCAAAGCAAAAGTCTCCAGTTTATACTTAAAAAAAATACTCAAGAAATAAAATGGTAATGAAAGTTACTGCAGCCTTAAAAATTGTCAGGTAAGTGAAGTTCAAAGGGCTCAGGGTATGTCAGTGTTTCTCACTTTCGAATTTAAAAGGGGCACCTACATAATATGAAGGTGAATTTATTTTTTATTAATTAATTAATTTACTCATTGAAAGCCCCAGGCTACCCGATACCTCACTGCTGCTCTAAGTCTGAATGAGGACAACTGACTTTAATAAAATGCTGTTTACATTCAACACACTTTGTATAGAAACAATAAATTTTCATTTTAAATATTTTAGTTTCCTTCCGACAGTGGCTCCAGCCTAACACTGACAGCACCTGGTAGCAGGCAGTGATTTAGCATTGCTTTCTGATGTTTTACAGATGTTTTTAACACTCCACAAAGGGAACAAAGAGCTCACCGATCAAGGATGTTATTGTAAGACATCAGCTCAATTCTAGATAGCTCCTGCAGAGTGTTTATTCAACACTGATTTGCAAAAAAATTAAGTAAAATCATACAGAACTTAAGAGTATTGAGTCACTGGCAAAACAAGAACACAAGAAGTTAGGGTCATGTCTGTTATGTACACATATTTCTGTGCAAAACAAAACTGTTTTCAAGAATTTCTTCATGCATCAGCCAGCCAAGCAGCATCAGAGCTGAGAGAACAGAGCTCCTTTCACTGGGCTGCAGGAGTCACAACATCCACATTTTCCTTGGTGCTGATATCTATGGAAGTAGACACTTACAGCAAACCAAACTACTGTAAAAAGAATTTTTCAGCAGAGTGATAAAGGCTTCTCAATTACTGGATTTCCCAGCCATGTGCTGGATATGACAGGAAGCACATTTCCCATTCATCTGTCTTAATTTGGCCATTTCAGCAGCACATTACAGGTGCAATTACTGAAACACTCAGTATTTGCACAACACTGCCCTCAAGCTCCCATCGGTTTGGGAGAACGGGGCCAAGTCCAACACTGAATGCTTAATTCAGACTGAGAAATTAGGTGGGAAAAGAAAAAAAGAGGGGGAATTCACTCCTCTGGGTTGCTACCCAATCACCTTCTGTGCCTCCTTTCAAAGGAACCATTGATTTCAGCACCTTCTCGGAGTTTACAGAGAGAAACTTGAATTATCTTTTACTTTACAGACAATATTAAAATATTGTGCTAGGCTCAGGTGACCAAACCTTTAAGATGGAAGCTTCTGTTTCAGGAAAGGGGTAAATCTGAAAAGAAAACAACAGCAATCTTTACCTTAAACTGTTTATTCTCCTCCCGTAACCTCTGAACTTCTACTTGAAGCCTCTTATAGTCTTCCATTACTTTCTTAACTTCAGTGTCATCCAAAGAAGAACTTATTGATTTAGACATTACAGAGGAATCTGTCTTTGTTGCAGTTGTGGATACAATTTTATTTATTTCTATGTCATGCTGTTAAAAAAGGACAGAGTGATTTTTGGTTAGTTATTAACACCACACCACACACCTGATATATAGGAGGAGGATCAGGTAAAATTGTCTGTGCACACCTGACACATGCCTGTATCAAAAGAAATAAACAACATTTTGCTTTCTGTAACTTTACTGCTATCCCAGAAAACATCAGATCAGCAGCAAGAAGTGAAGACAGAACGACTTCGACTTTTCAGACCCTGCATATACAGAAAAGGAAATACCCCTGAACCAGGTCTCACAATTGGTGGTTTTCTCACCCTTCCCTCCCCAGGCACAGCACAAGCAGCTGCTGCAGGAGCCAGGACAATGCTGCAGCTCCCTCTCCCTTCACTCCCCACTCCTGGCTGCCACCTCTCCCTATTTCTGTGTTTCTGTGGGGATGGAGGAACCTGCAATCCAAGCTGGGAAACAATGTTCAGACCTCCAAACCCTGCTCCCTCTCCTGCCTTTGGATCCTCTCCATGCTCTGCACTTTAGAAAGGGTCTCTCATAAAACCAAACCTCTCCCCACCCAACCAGTTACATAACCCTAATTACAGACTGTTCAGTGCAAGGTACAACAACTGTGCCTTTAGTACCTGCACACTACGAAGCATTTTTCAGTTTATTCAATCCATTATCAGTTTTACACTGGACAATAGATATTTCCATTGCAAATTAATATGTCCATTGCCCTAACAAGAAGGGATCCTACAACATTATAGCTGATAATTGTAATATAATTCCTAACTGCAATTCTGTCTTCCTCACCAGCTTTCTATCAATTTACTTGACAAAATTAGAGTTGTACTAAGGAAGTGTTGGACAGGCAAATTTATATTGCTGATGGTTATAACTACTTCAGTATAAACTCTGAGCTTCACAACCAGCAATCAGCATCTCTATTTTTAAGTATTCTTTATCCTGTGACCTTTCACTAAATGAAAACAGATCAACTCAAAAATTGCTTTGTGCTACTGTTGCACTTACCAAGTTCAAACTATCTGCTAGTTACACCAAAGATCACCAAGATTTTAAATAATTTAGATTGTGTTTTTAAAGGGTGATGCCATCCAGGCAGTGAAACAGAGGGTTCTGTCTTGTGCTTATAGAGCTGTCTGTACAAACATGCCATTTTACAGTATTTACTATGGTATTAAGTTAAATCACTCAATATGCATCTGAAAATACTCACAGGCTTATCATTTTCTGCTGGTAGCTCAAACACACACCTAAGTTTCGAATCCATGAGTTCTTCTGGCTTTGCTTCTTTCCACTGGAATAAGTTAATATTAATTTCATATTAAACATATTAGCACAATCAGGCAGATGGGAAATGCAGTGCATTATGTAAAAACAAATCACTTCATTTCACTCAGAAGAAACCCACAGGTGTTTATGACATTACCAATAACCATACACAGGATGAAAAATGAGATCAAATACATAACTGAGTAGTGTCATAAAGACAGACCAGATACTATGAAGCAAATCATTCTAAATAGTCTGAAACTTCCACAGGCAATTTATGAGAGAACTGGGAGCTGTGTCAGAGTAATTAGCGGAGACGGGGGGAGTTATGGGCCCACTAAAATAAAAAAGAAAAGAAAAAGAAGAAGGAGGGGTGAATTCAAGGGAAGGGAAAGATAACAAGCCCCCAAACTAATTACAGTGTGAGTTCTCAACCCTTTGCCCAGTGGAGTTCCTATTCAAACTTTTCAAATTTCACATGAGCTTTTCTTCCTGACTGGAATGAACTACAGGACTGCTCTTCCCTCTCCTTGTCTTCCACATCCTTATTTTTCAGCATCAGTGTCTGAACAGCACCAGATGTGCTACATACAGAAGGGTAACTTCCCCTTACACCTTCTCTCCCCTTCAGCTGAGGAGTCTGCCACAAACAAGACTCCTTGCAATCTTTTTAATAGGGATCAGCAGCAATAAATCTTTGCTCAGTATCAGCTGTAACCCTGAAGTGAAAAGATTTATTCTCAGTGATAATGAACAGCAGGAAGTGTCCACACTTATATCCTGGAGTCCTCATGTGCTCCTCTTCACTTTGACCATCCACCTGGTAGCTTGGTATTCCTCGGCATATCTCAAGTAGGTGACAAATTATGGCTAAGCCCATGCAACCTGGAGTAGTATTTAACTCATCCTAAATAGCTGAATCGTAGTTCAGCTCTTCTGGGGCTGAAGTCAGAGCTCTATTTCGAGCTCCTTGGCTGCCTGTGAAGTGTTGAAAGGTTTACAGTACTCCCATAACTGGTCTCACCTGTTCATCCAGAATAGGAAGAGATCTAGAGAGTGGTAACAAAACTGAGAATTGATCGAAGTGTTACAGGAAAAGGAATCCTACTGGTCTGGAGAGCTCTGGAAAACTGAAAGGCCCATCTAGGTACTAAAAACACTCTTTGCCAGCAGAATAACATTTGTCATGGTATAAAGTAACTCATAAAAATTAAAGAGCTCGAAAGAAAGGCAGACTGACTTATCTTTCTAGTGATGCAGACATTTTATTACTATTGCTGTTTCTCCCACTGGATCTTATTTTGAGCCCATTAAACAAATATAGTTCCATAAATCAGTTTCAGAAGGGAAATTATTAACCTGCAGAGTGCCCCAGCTTTAAGAAGCTATTTAGAAGAAGACACATACTGTAAAGACTACTGTAGAGTTTTTTTGGGTTGGCTTTTTTGTTTTTAAGTAGCACACAAGGCACCCACTTTTAGAGTAATGGTCTTTTTCTTTTTTACACTGTGTCCTCAATAGCCACTGAGTGTTCTCTCAAGCTAACAAAAAGGAAAGGCTAGAGAAAGCTTCCTTGTGCCTTCTTCTGGGGTAAATCTTGCTGTTAAAGGAAAGTCATCACTTCACATAAGAGGTTTACTCCTTTCCAGATTGACTTACTGTATCCTGACATCTTATTTCTGTGACTTTTGTCCTTCTCTACTTCAGCACCTACGTATTTCTACTGCTGTCATTTGTAATCCACAGGACAGAATCTATGAGGGTCTTTCATTTACGAAGCCAGAGAAGATATAGGTAGGGATAAAGAAAAAGACAATACTTGTAAATCATCCTCTTGCACCTTGCAAAAGGAACTCAAGACTGAGAGAAGATGCATAAAACATAAAAGATGCCACAGACTTTGAATATATTCTGTATATCCTTAGAATATATGGCTCAAGCTGGCCTTTCTAAAGAAGGATATATTGCAAAAAACTACAACTACTTGTTTTATGGCTTGGCATCCCATTAATGACAAGAGGT
>WEKY01000030.1:71639-94841 GCA_013390045.1 Picathartes gymnocephalus | reverse complement strand
ACTGACAGGATCTTCCTAAAGAAGCAACCACTGACACCAGCTTTCAGTGCAAGATTCCTGGGGCTCAAAATAACAGAAAACTCCTTGCCATGTAGAGATGGAAATCTGGAAAAGCTTTCAAGGACCATTCCAGCGTGGTTTGACAACAGCCCTTAAACAATGCAGTCAAAGGACGTACAAAATTATACAATTAGAAAGAAATCCATTTAAATTAACTTCAATACTTACTACTGCTTCCATATCTGAAGTATCAGTTGGAGCAAACATAGACTGAACCATAAACTTGTGTTTACTTTTCTCATTAGGGTCATAGTCAAAAGGCTGTAGCATCACTGGAAGAAAAAAGCCCAGAACACATCGCATTAATACTGCTCTGCTGCAGAATCATGCACTGATGACACAGTTACCAGATTTCAGAAAAGCAAACATTAAAATGGTTTCAAGTGTCTGTTGTTATGACCAAAGAAGCAGCTGAGATCAGGAACTTCACTTTAAACCAGAATTTTGAGAGGAAGTAAGAAAAACAGATTTCCTCAGTCTGTCTGGACTTTCCTCTGAGAATTCTGGAAATACTGATCACTCTACAATATTCTGTACACAGCTATAGCAAGATAACAATAGCAATTTATAGGAAATAGGATAATTTACATATCTGCTGGGACAGAGGGAAAAATTTTCCAAGACAGCATCTTTTTGTTTTGCTCCATCCTTGGGGCAGAAGTAACAAGCATTTTGATGAGCTGTACACACAATATTGCTGATGGGGCCTGAGAAAAGCTACAGAGGCAAAGTCAAACATTGTAAACCTTGAGGTTCAAGTCTCAGGATGGAAATTTCCTCTACAAAGTTTAAGAGTCTCATGGTATTTGCATTATCACTTCCACAAATGAGTTACTGAAAGTTTGTTACCAATTTATAGCTGGAAGTTTATATTTAAATGTGGTGCAAACTTTGCCTATGAAAGGTATGCAAGGAATGTATTTCTCTTCATTCAAAAAAATCAAAAGAATTCCAAAATTTACTTATGCAGAAAATGACTGTGTTCAGGAGGCAGGGAGGAAGGAACAGTAGGTTTAAGGTGTGTGTGTGCTTTTATTTAATTTTTTATGCAGTATTGGGAATTTCCATGTCTTTAGTTTTGGGTTAAAGCCACCTGAAGAGGGACAGTTGGGTATTCCATCTACATGGAATACTCTTTAATCACAGTGGTCATTTGGAACATCCACATTTGCAAATGACACCTGGATATTCAGCTATTGGATTAACAAACATGAGCTTGGCTTCAACATGAGGCAGAACATGTGGAAATAAGCACAGTTTACACAAACATGTTATTACACACTGCAAAAAGCCACCACTCCCTCAAATTGAAAAAGAAGCTTGCAAGTACTACCATTACTGCTAACAGAAAAAAAATAGTGTAAGGTTTAAAAATTCACATTTTATGACCGGTCTTACTTCAGCCCCTCAATTCAATCACTAAGAAGAGAAGCTGTTCAAGAATTAGAACCATTTTCAACAACTGGTGCTATTAACATTATGTGCCCAAATTCATATGCACTAATTGCAGGGGTTTGTCATATAAAAGCAACATCCACAGATCCCATTTGTTGCAAATGAAGGCAACTCAAACCAATTTGCCTCCCTTAATGAGCAGAGTATGTTATGGCTGTGCCATCTTTACTGTGCACACAATCTGTGGCCATCAACAACCACATGCCTTTTAAAGCCCAAAGAACGCAGGCAATAAATTCTATCAAATGAGGTGCTTTAAAAATTATTATACGTTTTTAACTCACCTTGCAGTACTTGGATATTATTCTAAAATAAATGTTTGCAAGTTAACTGGCTACCTTTAAAACTATTTTCCAAACAGGAGTGACTGCACTGTGAAAGCACAACTATTTCAGCACTGCCTGACACATCACTGAAAAGCAGCAGCATTGTTTCTTCTCCTCTGTAGTAGACACTTCAATAATTTCAAATCTACATAATATGCAGGATCCAACTGGATAGTCAGAACTATCCAGCATTAATGGAACTTCTACAGATTGTGGTTTTTTCAGCTCACTTTGCTGAGTGCAACTATCAGCTCATTTGAAAACCCTCATTTCCCAAGGGACAGTGCTGAATCCATCCTGGAATGCTAAACGATTGCTGCTCTGAGCTCCATTCACTGAACCACAAGAGCCAGAGAGGGCTTGACAGCACAGAGGTTGTTAGCACTTGTATTTTTAGATCAATACATGAAAGCCACACTGACACAAATTATTCAGCAAATGTCTTGTAAGCCAGATGGAAAGCTCAAAAATATGTACTTTTTTCAAGAGGAAACCAAACCATTTTAATATTTATCCACATACTATTGGGGTTTCTCAGAAAGATCAGTGCCATAAAACTGCCCTAATTGCTGGAGAAATTGCTACTGGGAACGTGGCTCCTTTGTTCTGAATGGAAATCACAAACCTTATGCAAAAATTATGTGAGAAATATGTTCCTACAAAATGCCTTATCACATCAGTTGTCCCATCTGGTCAGAAGTTTCAGCTTTCACCAGTAATGAGAGTTTTAAGAAACAAAATTATTAATATGATCTTCAAGTCCACTGTCAGCACCACCCATTAGGCAGAGATATCTCAACCACTTCCCAAGCTGCTCACCCCACAGCTCAAGCACCAGCACTGTTTTAGCACAAGCCAAAAGTGCAGAGTCACTGAGAGATCAATGGACATTGGTTTTCTCACGCATTCCTGCAACATCCCCAGCATTTTACACTCTCTAGAAAGCCAAGGACAGGCACTGACCACCCAATGTGCTCCTTCTTTCAACAGAACAGTTTACTGGCAAAGTTAGTTATAATGACAGAAGCACTAAACTCTGGTTTTCCTAGAATAAACCAGCTTTCTCAAGGAACAGAGGAAATCTGAAGCAGGGAATACCTTTAACACCTGCTAGGATCTAGCTGTCCTTTCCAAGAAGGAACAGAAAAGTCTCCCAGCTCAGATAGTCAGTAATCTTCCTCTAGTTTCCATCTAAATTTATTAATGGCCTGTTTACTTGGTCCTGGACCAACACTGCCCTTATGCTGAAATAGCAGAGAAGGGGAAGAGTCATTTACTTCTGGTGCCCTCCAAGACATCAATCACAGCAACTCTTGGCCTCCTGGTAAACTTAAGCCAGACTTGGTGGGTTCTCTGGGCCAGGCTCCCCATTCATCCTCTGCACCTGTTTTGGTTTGAGCTCCTCTAATTACATATGGAGGAAACTTTACTAGTGCCTTGAACCACAGCATTTATGCCCTCTCACCTCTTTCCTTAATCAGATATATGATGCTACATTTGCCTTACTCACAGCCACATTATGTCAGCATCTTGCTCACCCCAACTAGGTCCCTTCATTTAACAAGTCTGCAATAATAGCAAGAGTATTTTATTCTCCAAATATGTGATTTTGCAGTTTTTCTAATGAAACTCATCCCATTTCTCTTACTGTAGCCTTCAAGGACACCTAATTCTGCTGCGTATCTTCAGTCTCCCAACTTCACAGTATCATCAGGCTTTTCAGTGTACTCCTTGTTCCAGAATTCCTTATAAAAGCATTAAACAAGATTAGTACCAAGAATCAGTCTCAAGAAACATCACTAGTAGCTCCCTGATATCACAATTCTATCCACATCACTGTTCACTCTTAAGCAGCTCATTCAATAGACTGTCAACTTATTTTTTCTTTTCTAGCTTTATCAATCATTTTCCCAAATGGCATTGCATGGAATTCTTAATGGTCTGGACAGATCAAATCTACCACACTTATGTCATCTTTCCATAAAATACCCCAAGCAGAAACAGGGGCAAACCTCAAGAACCTTGTGGAATTCCATCAACTCTGCCAGAGGTGAGCAAAGGACACTCACACCTACAGAAATGAGCAGAATCCATTGCACCATTCCTTCGTTTCATGTTTACAGAAATAAACAGAAAATTCCTGTAAATATTTCAATAATACTAAGTGCTGAATCTGTGAAGATCAAGATAGAATTTTAAAGCAGGCAGGCAAGAACAACCCAGAACTTGGTAGTTTCTGCAGAACCCTGGGAAGTCTGTGGGAACAGGGCACAGGAGTGACACTGCCAAGGGAAGTTGGGAATGCAGCAGTGGATGGGACACAATCGGTGCCTGAGGGAATGGGGCAGACCCACTGTGACTGCAGAGCACAGGGCTGCAGCTCCATCTCTGCTCAAGGCAGTGCCTCTTCAAAGTCAGGCAAGCTCAGAAAAGACTTAAAAATCCCCTCCACACCCCCGGATATTCGACAGCAACTCAAGGATAACGTCAGCTCCTCCTCACTTCTAGGAGGCATGTTCAGACTGCTCTCTTCAGTGGGACACTGTGCACAGATGGTACTATCTGCAATTCCTCTCTCCTCCTTATACATCTACTGCAGACTCACCAGCATCTGCTGGTATTCCTCCACTTTTCCTTTGTAATCCATTCATGGCTTTTATTTGGGTTTCAAAGCCACAAAATCAGCTATCTTTGCTGAAATCAGACGTGCTTAGCAGCAGTGGAATGCGTGCAAATAGTCCTTTCCCGAGTATTGCAGCCCCAGTGCAATGGAATCAGATGACAGTGCACACACACGCTTCCCAACAGTTACATAAACTCAGCTGTTAAAATTATATGCCATTATATAACAGGTGAAAACATAGGCTCCAAACCTGACATCCCAGCAGGCAGCACATGCTGACAGGGCCTCAAATGCTGGTATTTAGCAAAAGCTGTGATGTGGCATAAGAAGGCAGCATTTGAGACTCCACCAGATTAAAGTGAGCTTTATTTTTCTAGCATTTTGTACGTTTTTAAATGAGCCATCATATTAGTGTGAAATAAAGTGGAACTGCTGCGTCTTAGAGCAGAATATCTTTTCATATACTTAAAGCAAAATAGTACAGACACAGTTTCACAGGAGTATAACAAAGGCATTTGATTACTACAGAGCACGAAGGAAGAGCCTGTCCCGAATTCAGCTTCAGGCAATAATATTCTCTGAGACTAACAAATGCTTAGGCACTGATTTTTTGGAGAAGGTGCAGTGCTATCAGTGGCTGTGGTAAAGCCAGTCAGCAACTGTGCAGGGGACAGACTGCATAAAGTAAATACAGCCCAATCAGCTTAACTTCTGGTGTCCAGAAGTTATGAAATTAACTCTATTTTAATAAGTTCTCATCAGTAGTATTTTCACTAGGTTTGGAGAATTCAAGTCCTATTTATTCAAGTCCTATTTTTATGCCCTGTGCAAGACTTGAATTATATGACTGAAAAGGTAACCAATTCAGAGGCAAAGGAACAAATTCTATTTATTTTTCACTTCATTAACTCCAAAATCAGTCCTCTGTTCTCAAGCAACATTACTCCAAAGCAAAGGTTAAAAACATCTTCCCCCCTTTCTGTGAATGTGAAAACAATTCTATTCTGCAGGTTAATGGCAGTCCCGTCTTTGATCCCTCCCAACCAAAGGATCCCATCTGCTGATCAGAACCAAAGACACTGCCATCCTCAAGTCCAAAATTAGGTCCCATGCACAGTTTAAAGGAGCTTAATATATTACCTAAGGAACAATGAAAAGTGT
The DNA here is from genome assembly GCA_013390045.1 of Picathartes gymnocephalus. Lineage (NCBI taxonomy): Eukaryota > Metazoa > Chordata > Aves > Passeriformes > Picathartidae > Picathartes > Picathartes gymnocephalus. Next base: position 89,216 of record WEKY01000030.1, on the reverse strand, counting down.
GCTACTTGCATTTTAAAATACAATGTTAATGTGAGGACTGGCAATTTAAGATCGTTATTTACTACTACTGCCATTATCAGCACGGAAATATTAGAACACACACGTGAGCTTGTGATTAAAGATACCACAGCCATTTTCCAAGCTAACCAAATCCTAGATCACTACAAGTAAGGTTATCAGAAAAGAGAAATTCTTAAAAGCTATGTAAAGCAAGAGCAAAGCATAGCTCAGGGTTAGCACAGCAGTCTCATAAGGGGATACTTTAACCCTGGCTAAATCCACACTCTCCCTGGTGTGCCCCTGGGAAGGGTCAGGCTGGAAAATCCAGCTGCTGGTAGCATAACAAGAGATGGTTCCTACAACAGTTGCCTGCACTGTTTTAGCTCAGGGTGGAGCTAAGGGGCATTTGTGAGCAGAACTTTAAGAAACCACTCAACACTGAGATCAAGACAATATTTCAAAAAGCCTGGTAAGAGCCTGCAAAGGAAACAGGCTTTTAATTTTCAAAGTTCATCTGCAAGATGAAAAGCATCCACGTCTTTATAGCATGAAGATAATTTGTAGCTAGAAACCATGCTAATTTTCATTCTCATTTCATTGATTTCAATGCATTTGATATGCTTGCCTGCAGCTAGTATAGATGACAGACAGCTTTACTTGGGAATTGTCCCGACTTCTAAAAATCTCCATTTCTCTCCAGAGAGCTTTTTCATTTACATATTAGTCATTTCAGAGCTCACTGGGTACGTGCTGGCCCTCTCCTGAAGCAGAAATGCTTTGCCTGCCCCACCTGGAGCTCCCACACTTCCCTGGTTACCTCCTCACTGTGACATTCCCCTGGGATTAACTGCAAGGGAGGCACAATCCTGCAGCCCTTTGCACACTCAGTTTGACACCACAGAAATCCCAAAGACAACAGATCAATGAGTGTGCAAACATGGGCATGTATAAGAAGACTTACAGGATTAGAGTTGCTTAATTTTCCAGTGGAAAGCAGTTTTGGGATCAATTTTTATTTTGTTGAAGGAAGCACTCTCCAAGGGTGAGGTGTTTAAATATTCTACATTTTATTAAGTAAGAAACTGAAGTCTTAATTTTTACATGCTGATTTTTTCCAAGTAAAAAGCAGTGGTTTTAGCTTCTCAAATTTTTTATTCCAGGCTAAAAGAGGCTGGTAGGAGCAAACTGTATAACCTATCAATAATATTTCTTATCATGCCAGTATTATTTTTTTTAGAAATAGCAAAGCAAATCTGCATGTTTACAGAAATAATTTTCTTAATTGAACTCTGACCTCATTCATCCAATATGCCACTACTACATGCTTTGATAGAAATTTTTTATTAAAAACATGGCTCAGAGAAGCCATTGAGAAAAAAAAAATCATCAGCAAGTTAATAATATACAGACATTCTGTTTGTGAGAATACTCAACTCTTTATGCTTTCAAAGTAAACCACTCCTTTGCTGTTCCATTACCAAACTTAGGCAAGTCAAGAGCTACTGACTCATTAGAGAAAATCATTAACTTTTCCTATGCAACAGCAAAGATTTAGTCATTTGGCATTTTAACTCCAAAGGATACTGAATCTTCAAGGCATACAAAACGAGCATGGTTTGAAAAAAAATGTCTTCAAATATTTTCATTGTTGGTCAAATCAAAGGCAGGTTGGCATCAGCCCACACCAGCCTAAACCAGTGGCTACAGTCCCCCCAATTTTATTCTTCCCTCAGTGTGCTCATCCAAGCACTTGTTTGACCCCGTGGGGAGCTGGTTCAGGAAGTAAAGCTGGCAAAAAACTAACTGTACAAAAATAATCCCACAGGGAGGGCAGGGCTGCAGCAGGACTGGTCTGGATACGCTGGCTGAGGCTGTTAATGAACCATATCAATCATTTATGTATTTCCGCCTTTTTCCTCTCCAAAACAAGAAGTAAGAGCAAACCTATTACTGCTAGACCAGAAGTAAGGGAAGAAAGGATACATGAAATGGCTGCTTCTCCAGGAAAGCACAACCTCTTGGATTCAAAATACTTTCAGGCTGTGAGGCATTCCAAGAAACAACTGATTATAAGAAGCTATTTTCAATCACCAAAGAACTGCTTGAATGGCTTACCAGAAACATTAATTGATGTTCCTGCATCGATAATTCCACTGTTGGGCCTTACACAGTATCTACGTGGTGCTGTGGTCTTAACTTTGAAGCACACATTTCTGTCCGTGGGGTTGCCGAGCTTCAGGTTTGTAGTGACCACATCTGTGAAAGGACCTGAGGAGGAGAGCAAAAGCAGACTTGAAATTACACAGAAAGCACTTTTCAAGCAGAGGCTAAGCAGGCTCTAAATCTCTGTTCACAAATCTTATAAAGTAATTAGATGTTCAATTTCCATCTGTGGCATGTACAGATAATCGTGCACGCAAAGCTGAGGCTGCAGCCAGGCCCCAGCCCAAGAGCTCATCATGAACAGCAAAACAAAAGGAGGAAATCATTTACACATTGTGCCAACACCACAACAAGGCATTCAGAGGATGCCAGATTCCCTGCTGTGTCGCAGTTGCTCCGTTCTAGTCACTGAAACCCAGGCTAGCAGAGATACCACATACACCCATGCTGTAGGTAGTAAGTAGTGAGCACAGTGCAGTTTGGTAACCAGGCAAGCAATGGGAACCAAGGACTACCACAGATCCATCTGCACATGAAGCTGGACCTCCACAGAACCAGGATTCCACCAGGTATTCAGGAATGTCACACCAAAACCAGCAGGACCAGCATTCAGGGTGCATCTCCTTTTGCCTACCAAGTTTTTTATTTATTTTTTTTATAAACTGTCTTGGCAACTAGAAATTGTAAACCAGAAGAAATAAAGTAGCCTACCTCACCTAGGACAGGAAATAATCATGTGGAAGTAGGAAAATTTTTAGACACTGAGAGCACTGGCAAAGATTTCCATATAGCAAAGCAAAAATCAAACCATTGTCAAGCTCTGCAACACCAAGTGCAGGCAAATCCATTTCCCTCCGGCTCACTACCTAATTGAAACTCCCAAATCCCCCAGGCAGAAGAAGAAAGGCTGATTTCCTACAAGACACTGATAAACTAGACAGGTAGCACACAACTACAGTGCTTTACAGATGGTAAAGAAGCAAAATTAAAAGAAATATAACCACACTTTGATCAACTGTCTTCTCCTTAGAAGTGATTAATTTGACGCCTGAACAAAATACCTTCCTCTGTCCTCAGGAGTAAAAGCAAATTGGTCAAAAAAAACCCATCAGACTTTTCCTTGCAGAAATGGCAGCCCTAAAACTGAAAAAGGGTGAATGACGATGATAATAAAAATACTGGCAGGCAGCATTCCACCACCCTCCTCTCACAGCATGGATGGTTTGATGTAATTTCAGTTTGCTTCTTATTCTACACAAATTTGTCTCCTATGGCAATATTTAATCCAGCTGTAACAGTACGAGAGTTCTGAAACCTCTATCCTTGATCCAATTTGTTTAAAGTAATTAGAAGGGGAAAAACCTCAAAACAATCACACACATAATAACCCCAACCAGACAACAAGGTAGCACCATTTCTGTCTGCACCCAGAGCAAACCAGCTTTGCAATGCAACACGGGAGCAAAAAAAAAGTTGAAAAATAAAATTTTCAGATCCCATGGCAAAAGTTTCACTAGACCTGCTAAAACACTGAGATATGAAAGAGAATGAAACACAGCTGTCAGGTTTTCTCCGTGTTCTGCATTCAGGGAGAGACTAAGCTAATGGAAAGTAACTGGCTAGAAGCAGCCACGAGTTGTTAAAGAAGCCAAACCATCAGAAAAATCCAGCAAACATTTAGGTGTGTAAGAACAGTAGCAGATCTTCTAAACAGCCCTCACTGGGAGAAATCTAACATCGCAGAAGAAATTATAGGATGTCTATGCAATAAGGATACTAAAAAATTACAGCTTGAGCTGTTCCAGCACAGAGGGAAGGCTGGCTGTACAAAGCCCCACATATTTGGCTGCATCCTTAGTAGTGTTTTACTGGTCTGCATGCTGGGATAGATTTCCTGGGAGAAATACCATGTTTTTACTTGGCTGATCCATGAATGTGTGCAGGATTTGTGTGCCCCAGCACAGAGCTGCTGTTTGAAACAGTAATACGACAACAATTCTATGTGGAAAATAATTTCCAAATGGAGTTACTTATTGCTAACATAGATCATACCAAAATATTTGGCAGCAAAACCTTTCGGCAGACGGAACTCATTTCTTCTTCTCTGCTTGGTGTTTCCTCTACTGTTCTGTCCACTAAACCCTAAACAGTTTCTTCAGCTACATTTCTCCCAAATTACAAGTTTTACAGCCACCACAACTGTACTAGAAGGTTGACATCTGCTTCCAGCAAACCTGTGTGCAGGCACACTCCTTGTGGCACTGCTGTTCAAACTCTGCAGCAAAGCAAAACACGGCAGACAAATGCAGGATTAACATGCCATTAAGGTGTCCTGAAGTGTGTAAAAAAATAAACAGACCACAGGGTATTACTTAGGGGTAACTGGGGCATGGCAGTGAAATATTATCATTTGGCTGGTCTGCCTTTTAAGAGCAAGGCCCATGGACTGCCAACTCAGGCTGAAATGAAACATTGGTCGCCTGGTGTTGGATTGCTACAGCAAAGGTTACAGTTTTTTGGGGAGGTTGGGGTATGTGGGAGAACTTATCTCAGGATAGACACAAGCTAATTTTACACTGGACATACACCTTTGCTTTCCAGCACCTGATTTGAGAACTGCAGGTAAGCCTGGTGTGGGTATTAACAGTCACAGGAGATGCACATTGACCCTGGAGCTTCGTTTTCCAATGCAAGGCATTGGGATTTCTGAAATTGTACCCAAATACAGTAAGAGAAAATACTCTATGCTTCTTCTGGTAACTTTGTCCTCATTAGAAGTGGATGGACTGTTTATACAAGTTTATGCAACACCTGGACAATGCTTTTACTCCCAAGGTGGGCTGAGAGCACAGTTAAGCCAGACTGGTGCATCGGGATGGTACTGGGGTCAAAGCAACAAGTGAAGACTGACTCTTAAAAGCCACAACCCTTACTTAATCACATTATTTTGTTTTGAATGTTTTTTCAATTGCTCATAATATATCTAGATAAGTGGAACTCATACTAAGGCAGGGTGCTTTCCAAATGACAATTTGCTCTTTAAAATCATCCCAAATGTTTTTCTCACGTGTTTTTTAAAGATCATGAGAAAAATGCCACTGGTGTCATCCCAAGGACAAAGTTATGGGAAATGGAGTCTGTACATGCATCATCTGACATGGGGTTGTCATGGGAGCAAGCTGTCTAGAAGGAAGAATGTAGTAAATTGAATTTGGTGCTGAAAGTCTGAAATGTTCCACAAGGGCATGACTTTCTCCTGCCAAAATAAAGTCAACTTGTATTAATGCAAAGTGGGCATCTAGTGATACACAAACAAGCAGTATTACTGAAAGAAAAGGAACCACTACCTCCTATACTCATAAAACAACAAATAGTAAGAGGTATCCTGGTTTTACATAGGACTACTTTTCAGCAGGGTTATTTCTGAACTGTGGCTTTTCACCCACACATCCAACCCTTCAGGTCTGAGGATCACAGTGTTATCTCAGAAATTTCCACAGTCCATTTCCTATTCAAACACCAGTGCTGTATCAGCCTTTCCTAAGAGAGCCATTCTGCAGCATATGGCATTATAATATCCCACACCATTTTAGTAATGATACAAAAGTCTGGGAATTAGGTCAAAAGAACATGATGTCAACTCTATTTAAATTTTAAATAACTCTCACTGCAATAGAAATTGCCCATAATTGTATCAGCAAATCCAGGCTGGTAACTTTTTGATGAGCACAGTACTCACTGTGAGTTCCTTGCCACTCACTCCTCAAAGAAACCACGTTACACAGCCACATCATTTGTACTACATCTTAATACAACCATCCTCACCTTAACCAAAATTCCGTGCTTTGGCATGGCAAATAACCAGTCCTCATGCTGTTTGGCACATGAAGGAATTTAGCACAAGTACCAGCAGAGGGAAAGCTTTGATGGCACAGGCTTGGGCAGGAACATTCAAATCCAGCAGGGACAGCCCTCTGCAGATTTGTACCTGCAATTATCACTACATCTTTATAATTAACTACACACATCAAGTGGGCCACAGGGTTGCTTAATTCCTGCTTGAGTCCATCTCACTGCTGAAAGGGGAGGTGGTCTGGCCTCTCATCTCCACCAGCTGCCTATGCAAATTGCACTGTGTTCCCCTGCATGGGCCAAGAACACAGCCAGGAAGCTGCTGGGGCTGGAAATTAATCCACTTACCAGGCAGGGAGAGAGGGAGGGGGCAGTGGGGAAAAGAAAAAGGAGAATCAGTTTTCAGCCAGAACGAGCAGCGCTCAGACCTGGCATCAGGGAAACTGCATCTTCCTGCACAGCATTCTGCCAATTTAAGGTCTCACAGTTGTAGGTTAAAGCTTGCAAGCACACCTGGGCATACGTGCTACAGTCACACTTGTAGTGTTGGCATAGCTGCTGAAAGTAATTAAGGCACATGCATCATTTTTTCTGTACTTTCATTTAATGCAAATTCTCATCTGCTAAAAGCAAGGCATCCCTAAAAAACGTAGTGAACTTTTCAAAGAAAAGCACTGCAGGAATACTTGGTAAAACTGGCAACCATTGATCCACAAGACGAAGAATAAATTCTCATCAAGCTGCCCATGTTATTCCCAGAGTGTTTTAGATGCACTTTCAGCATCTTCCCCTAAACAACTGTTACAACTCCAGCTCACCACAGACCTGTATCCAACAGCAAGGTAATTGGAAACAGCCAGAAATACAGGCAGAGCTTCTCATGAGATAACCTCTCTTGCACTTCCTTTTTGGAAGGCAGTGGAATGCAATAATAGGAGGGGAAGGATGTATTTCACCATGGTTTAATCCCACTGATGTGTCAGATGAAAGTCATTAATCACCTGACACATTTATCAGCCATAGAAAGGTAACTGAAGAATCTTTCGTAAGGGAGATGATGGAAAGCAATAGAGGGGAAACCTACATTGTTTTGTGACTATTCTCAAGAACCCAAATCCTACACATGACTGGTAGATGTCCACATGGAGCAGTAATTAATCCAGTGAAAGAGCCACACTGATCCTGTGTGAGTGGAGAGGATGGGGGCTGAATGTGATACTCATCCCTTGCCCATCCCACACCCCACACTGGCCCCTCTCCCATGGCATGGATGCCCCTTGCCCTGCTCTAGAGAGGTGTCAGCACCATCAAAAAGCCACCACACCCAGCTCTCCATCTGATTAGTTCAGCCTTTCTACCTGCAGCTTTTCTCATCCTCACATCCCAGTGGTTTCTAAGTTCCTTTACTGCCTCTGACAGAACCAAGTGATTTCATTTTATTTCCACGGGCTCTCCCATTTTATTTTTGTGGATGTCTATCAGAATTAGAGAGACAGGCAAAATAAATCCAGTAGTGATGTGCAAGAGGGCTCAATAACAGGTGAAGAACTTGACTTACTGCATGCTTCTTTTAAAGTCATATATAAAGCTGATGACCTTTGAAGATAAACACTAAAATGAAAAGAGCTGAAATGTCAAGCAAGACATCTTGAGCTATCAGCCAGGTGCCTGAAAATCAAGAACACCCAAGATCCAATTAAACTCTCCCACCACCTTACTTGTCTTTAGACAAATCACTTAAGGGCTTGATCTTCTGCTATTAAGAGCCTTAAGAGCTGATAGCAACTCCAAAACAGAAGCAGGTTTGGACCCTTATAGTTTCCCTCTCTGTCAAGTAAGGAGAATACTTACCTAATTACACAGAATCTTGTGAAGATTAGTGTTTTAAAAAGTACTGAGTGGCAAGGTTTAATCATCGTCATCACCTGGCTCTGGAGACTTCATAATCAAGTGAGCATCCGCAACTTTTGAAATCAAAGAAGTCAAAAAATCAGACACAAGAAGAGCCTGTGTTGCATAAATATCTGATTTCACAAGTAACTCACTGAGAGAACCCAAAACCCCCAAATTTGGTAATTATATTAAAGAAAATCCTTGTGTACACCACTTGCCAACCTTATAACCACAGTTCAGATTTTAAAAGGAATTAGCTACAAACCCTCACCCCCATGGAATCAGTATCTTTATTCCCAGCACCCACCTCCTCACCCAAAAGAGCTCTTGAAGGAAAGTGATAGGAGGGGAGTGGTCCCTTCCACTTCTGCTGTGCCAAACAGTGGATGCCTGGATGAAAAAATACTACAAAAATAGAAGCAACATCCACATCACTCCCTATGCAATAGCTCATGCAGTGGAGCAATTTTTTTAAGAAGTATGCAATCAATAAAGTGACCTAAGAGGGGAAAAAAAAAAAAAAAGAAGGGGCAGAAACCCAACAAAATTACATGATCCAGATGCCAAAGTTGGAGCAAGGTTGGCAGTAAGTTATTCCATTTAGATGGATTCAACAGTGTCCTTCCCTGGCCTATTCTGGCATAAACTATTTTTCTCAGAGCATGCCTCATGCTTAATTGGGAAAAAAACCCAAACTCCAAACAAATACGAGACCGAAGACTATTTTCAGGATATCTATTAGTATGTAATTTTTGTCACCTTTTATCCCTCAGAGGATCATTAACAGTCTGACTTCATAGTTGTAAGAACTGAGATGCCACACATCAGCTTGCCAAGAGAAATAGAAGAATATGTCCTTCATATAATTTTGGTACCAGTGTCATTTTTTTTTCCCCAACTGATCTCTTTAGAGTTTTCTTACACCCAAACATTACCTACACCAAACTTCAGCAACAAAATCACACAACGCGAAATATTTTCTCTGCATCAGAAAGTTAAACCAAATTTCTGCACACACTTGCATAAACAAGAGACTGAGAGCAGCCTTGGTGAGTTTCAGTGCATCTCTGTTTCAGCTGTGCTTTCAGATCCTTTTAGAAAGGAGAGCCAAACATATTGTATTACTTTGCTCATTCTGCACACAAATATCACATGAACCAACTCTCTCCAGGTATGAAAACAGCTCAGGAAACAGTGGCACAGCAGCTGCCATCTCTTTCAATAACCATGATGCAGCCAGATCCACTTAGAGTAAGACACCTCCTTATTGCACAGGGCCTGGAGCTTCATCCATGAGCTATGGAAAGGACACAAACAAAGCCAGGCTCCCAGGAGAAGTGGGGATGCACCAACAGAGCAATGAAGCCCTGCTGTGCAAATCTCCCCAACAAAAACACTGCTAAAGACTGAAGTCAATGCAAAATGTTTCCCTGGAAGAAGCATCCTGATTTTAATCACCAATCCAAGCTACATTTTTTCTTCTAAAGTGTTTTTTTCCTGGTCTAATTTCATCACTAATCTCCATTTCAAATGCACATTAAAATGTTAGGGAAGGAGCAAGTTAACTACTCTAATTTTACATTCACATATATTCCTCAAATAGAGGAATTTGATGTGTAACTTAAATAGCAAATGAGCAAATATTTTAAGTGCAAAGCTGTGCATAAGTTGAAAATACCAGAAGAAACAAACACAATTAGGTATTCTGGGGATGCACAAAGAATAGCTGCTTTTCTAATAAGTTTAAATAAAACCCAAGCCACATAAAGTAGCCAGTGGGATACTATTTATGGCTACAAATAAGGAAGGAATTCTGAGTTCAGCATGATATATTTCAGGGGAGCCACTTGAAAACCAGCCTATTAACTGTACTTTCAGGACCAAAGGGAAAAAATACAAAACAAAATCAGAAATTTAGCCAGAAGCAGTGAAAAACTTAATCAGGAAAAAAAAAAAAATCTGACAGTTTATATGTGTGGCATAGAACATGAAACAAATGTCAAGTTGTGTTCCTCAAGACTAAACTTCTGCCTTTCCCAACCTAAACAATTCCATGATTCTGTGATCATCTGCACCACTGTATGACATCAGTAAACACAGTGTAAAATCAGCTATACAAAAATTAAGCAGAAAAAAAAATGTACTGCCCTTAGATCTTTGCTCCTAGTCTGGTAAAAATATAGAAAGGCCAGAAGAAGAGACATCACAAACCAGAGGAAATGCAAATGTTTTGAAAAAACACAAAATATATTGTTAATTCACATATCCCAAGAAGCACTACTTGCAAATATCAACAGACAACAAACATGAAACTGCACAAGGGAGAGGGTGAACTGCTGGGAGAAACATCAGAAGCACCAGCAAGGATGAAGTAACTGGTGTGATGAAAAAAGGAGCAGTCTTGGGAAAAACAAGAAAGAGCAATTATTTTTCTTAAAAGAATTACAGTCATTTGACATGCCTTCTACAAGCACAACTAATTTCTCTTTTAAATCGCTTGCAAAAACATAAGATTTGGCTCCATAGTGATCCCCACACCTACATGATTTTATAATCTGCATCCTAAGTAACTGGATCACCAGGCAAACCTCCCCCTTCTCTATTTTTCCACCTTTCGTGGAAACCAACCAAGAAAACAGGACTAAATTTAGAATGATAAAATCTTTAATCCATGCACCATGCTATGAGGGACTTCGTTTACAGCTCAGAGAACTAGACACTAAAGTAGTTTAGTAAAGAGATTATTTTCATAAAGTATTTATAATAACGTGGGGTAAGTACTGCAGGCAGCAGCAGTACCCAATCTGTACAAATGTTTTTGAGGCCAGGAGAATTACAGTTGAATTGAGCAATTTTCAGAACAGCTCTAATAGAGAAAGGACAGGCTCAGCCCTCAGTCTGGGTTGTGCTGTTGGTGTGAACACACAATCACTTCCATCCGTGGGCACCTCTACCCTGCCCTGAATTAAACAGGGCAATGGTGATTTGCTTTGCATACATTTCCAGTGACAGCAAGGCCGTGACAGCTGCTCCAGACCCACGGCACAAATCCCTCTTTACAAAAGGTTGCCTAGCAGGCCAAATTTTAAACAACATCCCAGGCATCTGAGAAAATATCCTATATGGCTCTACAGACATCTTGGTCTTCAAAGCACTAAAAGGGTTTATATGTTGAAAAAAATTCTGGGTCAAATGCCAGAGGAAGACACTTAGCATGAATCCAACCCCTAGCTTGGATAAAGTGGTACTTAAATATTCATATATGTATGTAAAATAGGCTTCCTTTCTGCCTCTGGTCATCACCCAGGAAGACAAAGGACCTGCAGTGTTACTTGTGGTAGGAACTGTCACACCAGTGCCACTCCCTCATCCAGAGGGGAGAGGGCTCTAACTGGGAAGAGTTCCTGACCTAATCAGTGAGGATTTACTTGCAGCAAAAAAACCAACAAAACAACAATTGCAGCAGCAAGATGATAATGTTAAAGATCACGTTTCTTACAAATACAAAGATGAAATTTAAGTCTGAAACAACAGCTGTCACCACAAACAGAATTGTTGCAAACATCATCAATAAGGCTTTCAAAGCCAAGCAGCCACATTGACAGGGAAAGTAAAGAGGCTGTTATTGCACCAACTATGAAATGCATTCAGTAGTTATTAGCTGTTCCCAGCAGGCAGCAAACATAAGACCAATATGGTAACAAGATAGTAGAAAATGAGTGTGACTGCAAGATGTGGGCAGAATTAGCAAGGGTCATTTGATTCCTGCACCACCTCAGCTGGGCAGAAAGCTGTGCTCAGAGACACTCAGAAACAAGACAAACCCTCCCTCGCCCAGTTTCCTACAAAACTTGCATTATAACATATGTAGAAGTTGCTCAGTTGATCCAAAACTCATTTGATGCAATCAATACCTTCCAGAGCTGGCTGCACAGAAGAAATTAAGCTCCTTTTAAAATTGGGTATTTGTTCATAGATGTAAGCTGAACTTAGCTCATGAAGTTGGGATCATTTGCTATGATGATGATGATGCCATTTTTCCAGTTGAGTTTCAAAACAGACATGACAATCCATTTAAAGGTTTGCACTTTAATTTTTACAACCTTAATTCTGAATTAGAGAGTAATTAAACAGAATTCACTCTTGTATTTAACAGTAGCTAACCTATTTTAAAAGAAATAAAGCATTACAAGACTACTGGCAAGTTTTTAATTTATAAAACCTGTGCAGTGAGGAAAAATAGGTAATAATTTATTTTCCAATGAGAAGGCACTATCAGCAACTGCTGTATAAATTTCTACTCCATATTCCTTTCACGGGTGACAGGACACTGCACTTGGTGCGCAGAGCAGCAGCTGGTAAATACAATTTACTGCTAAGTACCAGTGTGAACCTGCATCCACTCTGACACATTAACTGTGTCTTCATTTTGTCATGATAGCCATGCTCCTAGGACTTGAGAGAGCCACCCCTTCCATCTGTATTTTCAATATAATCTGTTATCAGATATATCTTCTGAAGTGATGAATAGAGGTCACATTGCAGCAACCAAATCAGACTGGCAGGCTGCCATCCTGATGAGCTTTAAATAACAAACTTAAAAAACTTTTTCACGTATCATTGCAATACCTCCATAGCTCAAAGTGAGCTGAAAATCCATGGACAAACAGGATTCCCAAGGAACAGGAAGTTGTGAATGTATGTGGCCCATTCTGTACAGTAAAGGCAAGGAGCTGATCACATTCAAAACACAAAATCCCACAAAACTAAGAGAAGCAATGGCCAAGTAACAAATTTTATCACTGCATTAGGTCTTTCCCTGAAATGGTAATACTTTAATCCTATTAATGCTCATAACTTCAACTGGAATTCTTAAAATCTGTGCAGTGCAAAATTATTCAAAAGTCCTTAACCCATAAATCACATTGACCAAAGCCTTCAAGGAGATCGTGGTATTTTTGGAAATAGTCTTGGGAGACCTAAATACATTAATTAAATTTAACAGAAGATGCAGTTAAACCTCCTTGACTGCTTCACATATCTCAATTGTTCTTTGGTGCTCCAATCATCCCTCTCAGAGTTTCAAATTTCTGTTAGTCCCACATGTACAGTTCCTCTCTCTCCTTTCCCAGAGGAGCTGTTAGTGTTGTGTCTCCAGTGAACAGGACACCAGCAGATTAGGGAAGCTCAAGAGACACACAATCTTCAGCTTATTCCACCTTTCAAAAAAATGAGATGTGTTTTAAGACATTCACAATTGCATTGCTACCCTCCTTTACCTCCAGTTTTTTCCTTCCTAACACCTCTCTTTCAAAGTGAAGAGATTATGCAAAGTGATGAATTAATTATTAAACCAATAGAGCACGTGAAATCAGAATAATTCAGCAAGATGCAGCAGGTCTGTACAACTAAACAAACACTTAATAGAGTAAGTTATTGATTTTAGCTGAACTGCAAGAAAAGTGAGTGTTAACATGAACTGCACCAGAAAAAAAATGATTTTGTTTGATAATTGGGATATATTTTAGGATAAATTTGTTTAGATTCAGGAAGCCTGCCTGTTATTTAAATACTATGTCCTCTTTTTACAACTATAATTTGATAATTAAATTCAAATATGTAGAAAGATGTAAAGGTTTACTGGTATTTAATGCAGTAACAATGACTTGACTTGGAATCAGGCCAGACAAAGGGAAGCAAGGGCTGGTACATTTTTCAGCAGAAGAGTAGACAGCCATTGGCACAGCAGCCTTCAAAGAGTAAAGAAATCCTAGTACTGGCTGCCATTCTGCTGTGAATACCAGGAGGGCTCTAAGAGTTTAAAGAAAAGAGCACATAAACATTCAGCTTAAAAGATGCATATTAATTATCCTAAACAGGCAACTTCTCACAATACTGTCACTATTTTACATTTTTAAACACGGCCTGTGACTAGAAATTCCTATTTATCCAATACAGAAGAGAATGAGCACAGAATCAAATTCCTCCCAATACCTTCAGTGTAGGAGTGATTCAACCATTCCCGATGGATCAAGACTGGGACAGAGATAAGTGAATAGTCCACGTGCCCTTAACCTCTCGTCTGAAACTTGGCAACTGCAGCTTCAGCAAACACTAATCTCACATCCCAAATGTTACTGGTCTGTTGGATCAGAGCCTTAGCCTGGTATCTGGTAGGAACGGGATATTTCTGTCAGACACAGGAGGCTTTGCACACCCCCACTGCAATGAACAGATCTGGCTGGAGTTTCCTCAGGCTGACCTGGAGGAGCTCAAAGTGTCTCAGGAGGGAGTGGCAGCCACCCAAGCACGGAAACACAGGTCACACAAACTGCATAGGACTGGGGCTAAACACTGAATACTGAACACTTCCGGTGCTGCAGATCAATACAGGCCGAGGCCACACCTTTGGGCTGCAGCTCTGATGTACCCAGGGCTTGCACTTGAGCCAGTGACAGGTGACAGCCTCAGGCCAGGGCTGAATCTGCTCTGTTAGAACTGGAGAAGATGGGCTGTTTGTTCTGGTTCATTGTTGTGTCCTTTGCAGAAAGCAAAGCCACACAGTGACATATTGCATAGGTACAGAATCACATACTGGGGACAGGAACCTGCATTTCCAACTGGCACGACCTGCCGAGTTTAGCAAGGCACTAATCCCTGTTTAGCAGTACTGCCGGGAGCCACTTGGGGAGCACGGACAGAGTGCTGAGTCATAAGTCCAGCCTAACCTGGAGCAAACCTCCAGAAACGCCACCAAAACGTCCCTCAGCCTCCGCCACCTCCCATCGGCGCCACCCCTCCGGAGCAGCACTGCCCCAGCACCCCATGTCTGCAAACATGCAGCGGCATCTCAAACACTACAAACCCAGGGGAGTTCTAAAATATGCTATATTTTAACAAAATTTTACTTGCTGATACTAAACAGCCGATCTCTACTCCTGGTGGGTACATATGGTGAAAAGACAGATCAACCTCGGTGGGCAGCGATCCTGTGAGGTGCAGGAGGCATCCTGCAGCACAATTCCACATCCTTGTTCAGGTTTAAATCTAGCAATTCTTAAAGTCAGAGCTTTGAATGCTGTAATAAATTCTTGGCATATTGATGTCATCTCTTAGATTGATAAAAAGAAGAAAGAAAGAAAGTGAAACATAAATGTAAATGTCACATATACCAACAACAATGTTCTTTTTCACCATTTGTTACCAGTAAAGACTGAGCTGTAAATCTTTAGCTGGATAATTTTTTTTGCAAGCCTACAACAACCAAGACAGTGAAGCTCCTATTTCACATGGCATCAAAGACCAGGGCGAGGAAATGGGCACCTTCAGCCACCTAATGGTGTCCAGCCTCCCACGACTCACAGCTGCATTTCAGCACAGCACACGCTGATGCTATTTTGGAGCATGTGCGCTCTGCTGTAGGAGATGCGAGGCGGGAGGAAAGACAACCCCTGCTCGTGTTCACATGCTGTGAAAAAAAATTCCAGCACGAAAAACTCCTTTGATTTTTTTTTCCAACGAGATACAAGCACAGTATTTTGAAACAGAGCACCAAACAAATCTATGAGATTCACTGCAAAACCAAGGGGGTGCAAAAGCTTCTTTAAAATGGTCTTCAACCCTTTAGAAGTGGAAGTGCAGGCCACGGTTGCAACCCCAAAGTGACTGGGACGCACTACACAAGAAATCCTCATTCACTATATTATTCCCAACATCCTCCCTCCCTCTAAATTTTATACTGAAGAGCTACACAGAGCCTTTAAACAGCATCAGAGCGAACAATTTTCTGCTTTTTCTACTTGTCTGCATTTGGATTAAGCCCTTCACCATCTCCAGTGTTTGGTTCAGAGTCCAATCTCATTTTCCTACATTAAGCACCATGTCTTTCAGCACACACCATGAGGATGCCTGTACCAGCCAGCAGCTCCATGACCTCTGTCAGTCTGGATCTACTTGTATGGGGCCAAGGAACGCTCTGGAAATAAATGCAACTATTTACAAAGGTGACAATATCATTTCAGCCCTATCACCAGGCAGTATGTCATCACAAGATCAGTAGGGCAAGAAATTCTTAAGAGCAGAATTGACTTCATGAATACTTCAACCTGGCGTTTCCTGAATGAAGGACAGCGGCCAGCACTGCTTGCTAGAAAGGACTGTAAGGCAGAGGTATTGCCAAAGCATATGAATGCTGCCTGCAGCATTAAGTCTGTTTGAACATTAATATTTAAGTGTACTTTGAAACTCAGCCATTTAATAGCTGCAGTTAGTCAAGTAGCATTCTATGTTAAAAGCATTCTATGTCTTTAGCTTCTGGCTAAAGATCTGGCAGCCAAAAGTGCTATGGTTAGTTGATTTAACTTCAATGGCTACTAGTTAGTTAGTCCAGAACCTCATCTGACAGAAAGACAACCTGACAAATTATCATTACTTCAAGAAAAAACAGTCTGGCAAGGTTTATATCAACCTGCGATGAAGTAAAGAAAGAAAAATAAACCCTGAACCACAATTATGTCTCATTAGCAAGTCAGCGCCAATTAAGGCCCCACTTTTTGCCCACCTGAGCTTGGATTTGCTTGTTTGCTGAAAGTAATTTTATCAAGAACAAGAGCTGATTTTCATTTAATCATACTTAACACAAAGAATGTCAAAACAACAATAGTTTCCTTCATAAGCATGTTTGATAGTGCTGCCATAACAACTTCAGCTTACAACAAAGACATATTCATTCCCCCCAGTGTTTATTAACAGGCTGTTTGATAAAACCCACTTCACATTATTAGTTCAAATATACTTACTAATAAAAACTGGTAAAGACCTCCCCTACATTTAAAAATGTACATGAAAGCTTTTTTTAAAGGAGTATTATTTTTGCCAGAGACCAATAAATGAATCCCTATTTTTTTGTTAAAAAATCTTACTTGCCAGATAATCAAGCGAAGCTATAAAACACCTCTGACTCTGGTCGCATAAATAAACTTGCTGATTGCTTATTTGTAAACCCAGAATAGTGTATTACAGCTGTGCTGTTAGGCTGCAAGACAGGAATTTCAGTGCCAGTGGAAGCCTAAACCCATTCAAGACTTATTTAAAGGATGGATTTTCGCAGAGGCAGACTATTCGTGACTTATTTAGCCAAATGGCTCGCTAAATAATAATAATAACAAGCAGGAAAAGCCAGGAAGTGCTGCCCAGCACCTGGCCAGAGGCCTCGTGTTTTTGGCCAGAGACATGATTGCAACCCCACAGTGCCTGGGACACGTTATAGAAGAAACCCTTATTCGTTATGATATTCCCAACATCCTTCCTCCGTCTAGATTTTACACCGAAGAGCCACGCAGAGTACTTAACCAGCTCCACAGCTAGCAATTTCCTGATTTTGTCTTTTGATTAAGCCCTTTATCCGTTCCTAGGGTTTGTGACACCTGGGTTCCCAGTCCTACCTCACGGACATCGCTGTCCTACATTACAGCACCAGATCTTTCGGCCGGGGCCGCGCACACGCCCCCAGCGGGGCCTGGGGGAACGCACCCCCGCTCCCTCCGCTGCCCCGCGGGGTGCCCCCCTCTCTCGGGCCGCCGCCCCCGAGAAGGTCAGCCGGGCAGAGCCCGGTGTTCCCGCAGCCGGCCGGGGAAGGCGGCGGCCGGGACCCCCCCGCGCCGTCCCCGA
>WEKY01000030.1:0-71229 GCA_013390045.1 Picathartes gymnocephalus | reverse complement strand
CGCGCCCGGTAGCGGGTTCACCCCTCGCCCGGGTGCTGGTTCACTCTCTATCCGGCTGCTCGTTCGCTCGTCGGTCGGGTGCTGTTTCACCCTCGCCCGGGTGGTTGTTCACACTCTCCCGGCGGCCCCGGAGCGGGGACAGGCGCGGTCGGGCGGCGGCTGGCGGCGCACACGCTGCCGGGCAGGGCGGGCGGGAGGCGGGATGATGCAGCACGGAGGGGCCCGCGGAGAGGCTGCGGCGGCGGCTGACGTGAGCCCGGCCCCGCCGTGAGGGGCCGCGGGGGGAGGCCGTGTGCTGCCACTCCTCGGGCGCTCCGGTGGCCGGAGGTGCCTCCCCGGAGCATTGCGGGAAGAAAGAGGGCTAATAAGTAACGTTTAGTCGTCACTGGAAAGCGTGATTTGTAATATACGCCTTGTTATCCAGAAGCGGCGTGTTATTTTAGGCCTTTACTCCGTGTGGCCTCGGGGCTGCAGGGGAAGCCCTCGGGCCCCTCGCCGCCCTTTCCCGGCTTCCAACGCCGCCGGGATCTCCGGCCAAGCCCGGGGAAGGGCAGGGAGGAGCTCCCGGGGCCGCAGAGCTCGAGGCGCAGCGTTGCAGCGCCAGGGCAACCCTGGGAACTGGCATCGAGCTGCAGGAAATATTCGCTCTTTAATGCATAAAACCAGAACTTCAGGTCATCTCAGATTTTAAGACATCCCCCTTTTCCCTTTCTTGACGGTAACCAAAGTTTTTGGTTGCTTGTTGGGGTTTTTGTGATTATTTTGGGGTGGTTTGTGGTGGTTGTGTTTTGGGGATTTTCTTGTTTGTGTTTAGTTTTGGTTGGTTGGTTTTTACTCCAATGGTTTAAAACATTTTTTAAATTTACAGCATGGTTTAATATAAAGTGCTGCTTTATTGACAGCCCCAGGCCAGTATAATTACAGCAACACTGTGCTTTTTGCTCCCCTCTCTCCTCAGGTTGTTTTAAACATTTGAAAAGTTCCTAAGAATTTATAAAGCATTGCTGTAACCTGCCAGAGGTAAGAGTTTGGGATGCCTCTGTTACCAGCAGAAACATGCTGATCTTGAAAACGGGTAATTTATGTACACTACAAAGTATTCATTGGACTTTAAACATACTGGACTTTATACGTACAGGACTTCAGGAGGAGATACCATCTGCAAAAATAAAAAACTTCCGAAGAACAGCAACTCAAAGCACATGGTTATGTTTGGTCCCAGGCAGGGCTGATGAGCAAAGAGGTGAGAGGTGAATAAAAATGTTAAAATGTTGTGAAAATTCATTTTTCTCACACCAATATAATCTACATGATGCAGTGCACATTCCCCTCACACAAATTCTTTGTATCATGTTGTTTGACTTAATAAATGCCAAAAATGCATAAGGTAGCTAAAAAGATCTAGAATTATAACAAGAGTGTTGTTCTCCTTTCTAGCACTAAGAGCAATATCAAATAAGTGATGTACATGTTAAAATTAACACTGCTAAGCAGGACAGTGGCATTCACTGCTCTGAGCACATCTGCAATGTTTATACCACACCTTCAGCTGCTCCTGTCCACCACAATCCCTGTTTTTCTGCTCATGTGCTTTACCACCTCCAATCCCATTTCATCCTTTTTCTTCTGAGTAGTCTTTCATTCCATGCCATAACAAACCAAACCCATATCTGCATTTAGTACAAAACTCTTAGTTTTGCATAGTACAAGTGAAACCTGTCGACTCCTTCCAGCCAGGACAATGGGACTGATTTTTTTTAAGCTTCAGCACTGCAGGGCAATACACTCAAATACTGCTCTTCCTCCTTAAGAAGAAAGAATTGGAGAAAGAATTGTCACATAACATCATAAAGGGGTGCATTTTCTTTTCCAGGAAACTAGATTTGGATGGTTTTATTTTTGCTACTTGAGGGGGGTAATTTTTAGCCTAAAATACAGGTTAGGTCATAACATTTTAGACCTCAAGTCAGGAGAGAATTGAGTTCACTCATACTTTGCAGCTTTCTTGGCTGGTACCGTGGGAAGGCTACCTTCTTTTAACTAATCTCTTAGGTTTTATTTTATAAACAGATTCTCTCTGTAAGCCAGGCATTCTTGGACCAGTAATTAGTAGAAAAGACAAGCTTTATACATACCTGTAAGTTAATTGCAAACTAACAGCGAGGAATAAGAGAGAAAGCTTTACACAGCATATAGTCATGCATAATAAAAAAACCTTAAAGTAAACAACTATTAAGTGTTGCTGCCCAGACCTTTCTGAGTTCTACTTTTCCTGAAAGAAGTACAAAGAATCCCCTGAAGCATTTGATGATCCACCTCTTAAAGGATTTGCCAAGATGTATCACCTTGCCCTAATTGGCAGCTCTGAACTTACTTGTTTGTAGTTGAAGGACTCGCCCACGTTTTCACACAGGCTGAAGGTTTTATAAAGCACAGCATTATTTAAGTTGAAAATTTATGAAGTCTAATGAATGTAGGTTGCATGTAAGTAATGTGTGTACATTTAATGTTGTGCAGGTCAGATTCACCGAAATGGGTGTGTGGTGTGGTCACCTGCAATACCCCGTTCCATGGACAGCCCTCACTGGGAACAATTCAGCCACGAGACTAAAAGGCAACTTGTTGCCTATGATTAACGGGAGAAAATTGGGATGGACACTACAGGGAAATGCTGGAGAGCACCTGAAAGCTTTGTACTGGAACAATTTTAAAGAACAAGTTCATCTATTGCAAAACTTCTACCTTAGAAGCTATGAAAGACTTGATCCAAGTGAAACATTCTCATTGTGTGTGTGCAAATCAGGTAGTTTGCATTTAGTTCCCCAGATTCTCTATGCAAACATATGCAAATGTCTTTTTCTCTCTATTCCGGCATATTGCTTGTGTCTGCCCTTCTTACACTCTCCCCAATGCACGTTCATGCCATCTTAGACAAACTCATCTGACACTCTTCAAAAGCAGTTTGCTCACATCTAAAAGCATAACTTCAAAACTGCAGGTAACAATAGATTTTAATTATTCCAGGTCTCTGTTAAACAAAAGATGACACAGTATGGGTTTCCTGCAGCCACTTGCTTAGTGAAAACTTGTATCCAACCCTTTCAGGTGAAACAGCAGTTCAGAAAGAGGACTTTTTAATTTCTTTTTTGAAGGCTGCAATTAACTCAACAAGTTAGATGTGCATCCCAGATTGAAGCAACCAAACCACATCTTTTAAGCATCATGTAAGACAAGTGAGTTAACTGCAGCCAACTCTGTATTTTTGGGGACAACATCAGCAGCAGAGCAGTGGTTTAAAAAAAGCAAGCTACCAACCAGCTGGCTGTATTAACAAACAAGAGAAGATCCCTTCCCAGTACAACAGGCCCCACGACACTATGCAGATATTAAAAGCACTTTACAGTTTTGATTGACAGAAACCTGGCCTAAGCTGTTGAGAACTGTGCATTTCATGCAGTTTAAGGTAAAAGCAATGTATTAAATAACTTGGCCCTGATAGGATTTGTCAGGCCTTGCCCTGCTTGAGAAGACTGTGTGGGGCCTGCAGTTTCTCAGACACGGTGCTGCAAAGAAAGGAAGTATTACACAAGAACTGCATTCTCTCTGCTGTTTCCCCCCATCCCTTCTTTGCACAAGACCTTCTACCTTTGTCTGTGTGTACATAAAGCAGGGTAAAGCTCCAGTTTCTGAACACCAGTAGTCAGGACTTTGGAAAACAGCTATTCCAGTCATTTGTACATGTAAGCTGTTGCTTACATTCCTCTTCTATAATTATATTGCTATAGAGACTGTTTTTTAAGATGTGGAAAATTTTGGAAGCATTTATAAACAAGCCAGCATATTTATAAACAAAGCTTTTTATTAATAAAATGTTTACACCTTTTTTTTTTTTTTGCACAATACATCAGACTGGTAGTGATTTAGCATGTTATTACACTATAAAAGTTTATTATGAATGCTTAGGCTGAAAAGGCTGTTTACATTATGTCAAATCAACATTTCTTTATTTGCATTCTATGCACTATATGGGAGTTTAACAATACAAACAAAAAGGAGAGAACAAAAGCCTGGTTTTCCTCATTAGCATCTACAAACCAACAATACAGACAAACCTGTACACGCTCTCAGGACCAGCCCAAGAGAAGACTAAAAAAGAGTCTCAAAACATTCATAAGCTTGGGAATTCATCACTACAATATTTCATCACTAGTAATCTGACTACACTTCATGCAGTGAAGCAATGGTTGGAAATTTGTGCAGTTTACAGTGCTGCAAATGCTCTGTAACTTTGAGCGGCTTAAGTTTGTTTTAGTAAGAGATAATATAGCAAGAAGGCACAGACCTTTCAATCCTTGTAACAGGTTAACCCCATCCTAGAATGAAAAGGCAGAATGTTGTTATGAGTGACAGGAATTGCTGATAGAAAGGTTAACCTCCACACCTAATTTTACAGGTAAACATTTACTACACTGCAAGAGCTCTATGCATATCAGGTTATTTGTGTGTCCTGAACACACAAACGCAGTTTCTTGTTCAGAAAAAAAAACCTTTTTTTTCTTCATTGTCCTCACTGTGGGGGTACAAGTGGAAAGATTGCCAGGAAGTCTTAAGTGACTTAGGTACAGAAATGCAATCCATTTCTGTGCCTTAAATCAATGAATTCACTGTTACAGTGTCAGTGTTGGATGCACAATTTCAGCAAGAGGAAGTACAAAAAAGAAAGTTAAAATACAGAGGAGTTGACTAGAGGCTTACAATAACTTGCTCCTCCAAGTGAATGTGCTTTCAGCCTTCACTATGTGGTAAAATAAAGTCATGGCACAGTTCTCAGCTGCTGTAACAGTTTCATAAGGCTGTGCTAATGAATTACCATTTTGCTTACAAATATTTGCTGCTGTGACAGATACTTCTAGAACTTTGTGGCAAAAGAGACACCACCTATTGTTGTCTAAATCCCATAAGGAAACAAAGAACAAATTGCCAAGAAAACACACTGGATTTAATAGGAAATACATACTGTAACGCAAGTAAAAGTGAGGCAAGATAGTAGTGGTGAATCTATCAAGGTGTCAGAGCTACAGCATATTCAAGTGCAACAACTGGATGGAGTATCACACCCACAGTGATGAAGAGCATGACAGAAGAGTGGTCTGTGTCCTTCAACATTTGAAAAAATTGGTTTGTTCAATAATACGTACATGAAAACATCAACAGAAACCAAGCAAAGCAAACCCCAACCTTCTCAAAAGAAAATCTTTACAAAGGTAATTAGCTCTTTAAATAAAATTTATAGTTAGTGTTTAAGCAAAAATTTAAGAACATCAATTTGCAGGTTGATGTAATAGGAACACCAAAACTGTTTCTTCTAAGAAGTCTTTATTCTAGACTGAGAAAAGTCATCCTATTACCTTGATTCTCCATGCAAAATAGGGAGCACCAAGTAACTCTCAGCCATTAGAACTTTTCCAAGTATTTCTGAATAGCTCTTTATAGCATGTACACTCTGACAACATTATGTTAAAAATTCAGGGTTGGGTGGGGTGGAAGGAAATAGAGTGGGGAGGGAAGGAAGAAAAAGCTGACCCTTAGGAACATTTTGACATGTCAGAGGCTAAGCTCATCAGTATTCTTGGATTTCAGCATACTCTTATATCCCTTGAAAGATTTGTTATCTGTGATACTTCAGGGATGAAGTCTGGTAACGCTTGTTTGATTTTTTCCAGGTCATGCATTTTTGACAGTAGCTGAGCAAGAAATGGTCTGCATTCAGGCTTTTGAGACCTCCAGAGTATCAGAAGGGATTTTTCAGAAACATTGGTGTCAGAAGGCCTTAATAATTTTAGGGAATTATGTTTTGGCACCTGAATTTTTAGTACGATATACAAATATATATTTTCAAGAATATTCCTTTTGACAAACTGGAGCTATATGACTCAAAGGAAAGCTAACATGACTTTTCTAATACTAGATCCTGTATTTCCATCTTACATTGGTAATTCACACCATCATCATATTTCTGTAAATCTTCTGTCACCTACCATCACTAGGCTGTGATCTATTACCAGAGATGAGATCTGAACATAAAACATCAACAGTTTTCTTTAGGGAAACATTTTTGCAGATTTTTAGAGGCTTAATTCCAAGTACACAATTCTCCTGCTTTGAGTAACTGACTTGTGATGTGCAAACCATCTCAGGTGGCTGTGCAATGACTTCCTGCTAGAAAAGTTAAGAAAGATAGTATTTCTCTCAACTATGAACCCAAAAGCCATTTTTAGAGGCTGTAAGTATTCAGGAGAGATACGTGAAGCCTTTCTAGAAAATGAGCAGGCAGTGTAGAAGTTGAAGCCAGTGAATTATGCAGGTTCTCCTCATGTTGGAGATGATTTTGCCCTGCTTGTCTGTAGCTATTGCTGCTGAGTGAGGTTCACTCCAGGGTGAGCAGCTCCAGTGTTCTGACAGCTTCTGTCCTGTAAATCATCTATTCCCAAGACAGGCTGTGCAGATTGCTGACACAGCACACCACAAATAGACCACACCATCCTTAATACACACTAAAGACTGTTTCACAAGCAAGACATTCAAACATCACTGATAAAGCTTCCTTTTCCAACTAATAATGTGTTATACTGGAACTTAACACTAATGTTAAGGAATAATTTAAGCTTAACAGTGTAACAAAAAAAATCTTGCTGAGGCCAAATTTTAAACCATTCAAGATTTTCACCACGAATTACTTTTTCATAATTAAAATGAAGCTTTAACCAAGAATGTAGTTCTCCCTCAACCAGGTTAAAGGATTAGACTTCCAAATCAGTAAGTAGGTCCTGTCTCCTCTCCTCTTACTCTCTTCCCAAGCAAGTAAATTATCCTTCCTGAGTAGGCTGGTAGCATTAAATGCAAAGCAACACATCAAAGACTCCAGTCTGCATAAAACATCCCTCTAAACCATTAACTGTCTGATCCTGCAGTACTTAAAGGAAGGGTCTCACTGATGTCAGCAGAGATCTGAAGTGCAGTGATCTGTTGGACCTAAAACCAAGTCTTTACCTCTGTGGCAACAGCAAAAGTTGTTAAAATTGTCTCAGAGCTTTTCAAAGCACCTATAGCAATTTTCAGTAGTATGATTACTAGATGCTCCTATTATTAAATGTCAGCTTCCAAATTGCACCTACTTGGGCACTTGATATGCCAGTGTTCAGCATGTATATAAAATATCCTACAAAACTACCTACAGCACAGATTGGGTGCCTGGCAAGTCAGCTAAGTGACTGTTTTAATAGAGGGTCAGATGAAGACACCTTCCAAAACTTGGAGAGCACATTCACATTGTTCCAAAGCTTAAGAATGAAATATTTATCAAATTGTATTTTTGTTCAATACTATAACTTTCATGGGAAAGAACTGGTGGTGTTTAGAAGTTGCAATAGTCATATTTTTTTCAGCTAAAAAATGCTCTGGATCAGTGATATAACACACCTCATTACATTTTTACATACATGACACTTTGCCCTTTCCAACTTGTTCTGCAGAAATTAATCTGTGCAGTGTGCTCTGGGATGACCCTGCTTGAGCAGGGAGGCTGAACCAGATGACCCACTGTGGTCCCTTTCAACCTCAACCATTCTGAGATTGTGCAATTCCCTTTGACAGTATCTGATAGTTGAGTCTCTCTGATGAGCTCCACTCATTAGACAGAAAGACATGGTGGAGTAAAACTTTAATCCTGAGCTTTTTAAACAACTTCTTACCAGGAAAAAAGTTGTTAAAAACTTAGCTGGAATGGTTGATAATCAGCACTCCAAGCACTCCAATACCAATGAATCTCCAAACAGAGAAACTATATTAGGACAAAATACAATCAATTCCAGCAAGCCTATTGCAAGATCAAAGCAGCTAACCTAACAAATTATTAATACAAAAGAAACCATTTTTCTCCACCAAAAATGAAACAATGAGTATGTGCATCTCACGCAGGGAAGATTGCATTCCAGCTTTCAGCAGGGCCAGTGATCAATAAACACTTACCAGGACTCAGAAGAACTTACATCAACTGTCTGTCTTTTTAAGTAGGCAAGTGTTAAAAAGCAGCCTCACTCCAGGGCTGGTAGTTTGGACAATCTGAAACTCTGTTTCCATGTGTTCATTACCTGCAGTAATTCAATATCAGAACTGCAGAAAGAGTAGGGTATATGCCCATGAAGTTGCATTTCTTGGGCTCTCTAGAAGCTTGGAGCTTGTAGGACTGTGGCAAAGAAGGCAGAATTGGCAATGCAGGCAGAGTAAGGAAAAGGCAAGAAAAATGTAGTCACCAAACATCATTAAACTCACTGACCCATCCAAAAACCTCAGTGTACCAGTTTGCCTGTTTTGCTCCAGCTCTCCAACAATTTTCACTAACACAGATGAATCTGAAGTACAAGTCCTCTCATTTCTTACAAATTTTCCTACATTTCCTTCAGAGGAAATATTTGAGATGATAGAAAACCAGATCAAAAAAAGGAATAAGCATCATCATGACCTCAGTTTGATACTAAAGCTAAATAGCATATTTTAGTATATACTCAAGTCTATTAAGCTCTTTTTCTTCAAAAGTATAAAAATTTCTCACTAGTGCTGGTAAGAAACAAAAAGGAAAAATAAATAAAATAGCACAAACAGGTATGGTCAACCTATAGTTTAATTGAAGGCCTACTAAAACCCATACAGAATAAACTAAACACTGATTTGCTAAACACCCTCACAGATGAAAAACCCCAGGAACCAAGAGGTAACGATCTACATTACCACATGTCTTAAGGTTACTTCCTATGTGTATTTTTGTGCCCAAAATAGGAAAGACTGAGTGCACCCCAGATGAAAGCTTGGTCAACAGACAGGCCTTGTACTGTCCCAACAGCCTTTCTCTTTCAAGTGGCATTGAAAGAGAAAGAATTCCATCTGCCTCCGGATGAACTCACAGTGACAATACCTAAAATGCAGGAAAAAAACCCCTGATGGAGATTCCCCAAGAGTTTATCCCTAGGTGTGGAATGGAAGGAGTGTAGAGGATTGTATTATTTTTTACTGTTTTTACATAATTTATAACACTTTAAACACTGGTCTCATAAATATAATATGAACACTTTACACATGCCAAGCAATTAAAAGCTTTCCCCAAAAACTTGTAGGTCTTATCAGAACCACTGGCAGCATCTGTTTACAGCATCTTTTTAGTCAATAACCACTTAGTTTAGTCAGATCTACAAGTAATTTTCTTCAACCAACATCTTAATATTCAAAAACCTTGTAACAACAAAAAGATGCCTGTAAGCATATCAGTTTGCCTTAAAGTGATTACAATCAGCATGAAAAAGAAGATTGTCTGTGGTTTAGGATCTGTTGCTTGTGTCCCCACCCCCAGTGCAGATCATCTTTAAATAAAAAGTGCAAATGGGATTTGGGGACTGGATGGACTGATTTGCCTACTATTTGTCTTCAGTTGCTTTTTCTGTAGCCATCTCATGTTAACTGTCCCATCATGCTTTGGATTAGCTACACCAAAATTTAAAATAAGGTTCACTGAAGAAAAGGAAGGAATGACATCTAACTTCCAGACTCCTCCTAACCCAATCTCCCACAAAAGTGCTCATTTCCCTTTTTACAAAAAAACCTCCTGAAACCTTAATTACAAAACTATGAAAACATTTCAGTTCTACCATCCACGTAGTCACCTTCCAATCAAGCAAGGCCAAAAAAGTGATGATGGATTCCCTTTGAATGCAAGAGACACTGCACGCTGTGGAAGCCAGCAGGCTGCCCTGACGACTGCAGTCTTTTCTGCACGCGTACGGTGTCGGATGAGCTGGTCCCTTTTTGGGGGACCTCGGGTGTATGAACACCAACAGATAAAGATCTAAGACTGAGAATATAAACCCAATGTGAACTATTAACTTCCAAGACCACCTACTGTATAAACAAGTTTGATTTTCTAAGGGGTCAGTCAACAGCAGCTGCGCTTTGTCACCGATGGCTGTCGTCGAAGTTTGAAGCCCTTCCCACTGGACGGGGGGTTGGTGTCAGTGGATGGAATTCTGCGACCTACAAGGAGGCAGGAAAAAGAAATTTATAGGAAATATTATACTTGAAACTAATTCTAAGCATCCGGTGTATGCTCTGTATACAAAAATGTGCCTTCAATTAGCTGTAGGTCACTAGGGATGACATTCCTGCCCAGCAGGATGGCAGCAACAGTCTATGTTATGTCTGTAAGAGCGACGGCTGCACAAAAGGACAGCAGAGGCAGTTTCAAGCCAATTTAGCAGTAGTTACACTTCAGGCTCATCTAGACCTAGACAGCTGAGCTGTAAAAGCACTTGGAGAATACTTTGCAGGATGCAATACCATCTGGAATAGCTTGAGAACAACCATCTTGACCTGTATTTTCACAGATCACCTGCATCGGGCTTAGCAAAGGAGTGCTTGTAGAGAGAGCTGCTTTAGTCATCTCATCAGTCTTGAAAATGGACTATTCCTGGTTGAGCATTCTCTTCTGAGGAGGATTTATGATTCTTTTTCCTCCATAATTTATTCAAGATCAATTTTAGAGAACAACTATTAAGTCAATAAATCAGGAAGCTAATCTACAGCACATACTTTTTACATCAGCTTCAGTATATTCAACTGCTTCTACAGACCTTATTTTTTTATTTAAGTCTGACGTTTTTGCAGTTAGTTCCCTTCTCACAAAAAGGCTGACACACCTGCACACTGGTGCTGCTACTTGACACATATCCTCCAAACAATATTGCATAGAATTCACTTTGGAATACTGTCTTCTTTTTATTCACACACATAAAAAGTATCATTGTTGTCCTCACCACAAGTGGGACAGAAAAGATTTGCAATTTAATATAAAAAACCCCCAAGGTACTACAAACATACTTGTGGAAAATCTACATATAGTAGTTGCTATTCCCCATGCAGTAATCTGGCATTTATGAATTCTTGTATTTTTAAAAAACCCACTTTTTTAGCCTAGGTACAAGCACTAAGAGTGAGAACTTAATTCCTTTTCTCAGGTGTATGAAGTCTGGATCTTCCTCATGCCATTTTGTTTCCCTTTCATAACCTTGGAAGTACTAATTGGAACATTCAATAACAGACATGGAAAGATGACACTGACTTCTGACATGAGTACCCTGCTTGCTATTTATCCAGCAGCATCACAGTAGGCTGAAAATCTCTAGAAGGAATATTTAGAGGTCATTAGATGACCAGAAATTCATGCAGCTCATTTAGCAGTTTGTAGTCATGTCAGATTGTAACAAATTTAGTATAAAGTCAGTATATTCTCACCCAAGTAGCACAAAAAGTAATACAGAAATCAAATTTCTACTTGAGTTTTTTGCAGAAGAAAGTACATTAACTGTTTAAATACTTACTAATTTCTATAAAGAGTTCATTAATGTTTATTGCATTTTTCGCACTTGTCTCTACAAATATTGCATGAATGGAATCTGCATAGTCTTTAGCATCTTTTTCCATGACTTCTCTGGAAAAAAAAAGCAAAGAAAAATTCATGAATGCAAAAGAACCCCATTACTCAAAACCTTAAAGGACAGATTGAGTTTTTAGGTGTCTCCTATAATGAGTATTTTACCTGTTTGGCATCACAGTGTTCCCTCATGCTGAAGCTGATGCTCATTCTTTACTCTGTGCTGTCTCCCTGCCTTGAGGTACGAGCACAGTCATGAACTACCCAAGGCCTTAATCCATCTGACAACATTGCAATGGTTTTGTCTTGAGTGCTCTAAACTTAGGTCTGCAATCAATCCTTCTGAGGTGTTATTCACCCCCTCAACCTTAGATGTCCTGAGGAGATCTTAAAGCATTATTTCCAATGATCCTGTGCATTTCTTATGACTGTTTACAAAACCGAAGTATCTCCCAACACTGCACAAATCATCAGTGCAGCATTTACTTTGCATGAAGACATAGCTATAAAAAAGGAGTATTTTTATACTAAGCATACAGAAGTGTACAAGTCATTCTGCACCCCAAAGTAGGCAAGTTGATGATTTTGTATCTTTCCTTAAATAAAATGAAAAATACAAACCCCAGTAGCTGTAGGGAGGTCTGGCGTTTATGTTGTATAACTTCACATATAATTTCTACAACACACAGGCTACTTTCAATAATGAAGGACTTCAGGATATCAAGAGCATGGACTTCGAGCATTACTCAAATATTGCCTCTGACTAAAGCACAAGGAAGCTTCTTTATTAGCTTGAATAGCAATGTTTACACTTATGATGCCAGCTGAGCATGTGAGATGTGAATTCTAAGTAATTTCACACTGTATTTCCTTCAAAAGACATGCTACTTCTAATGCAAATTAGAGCTCACTAGATAACTGCTAGGTATTAACAATTTGTAAAACCATACTCAGAGCCACCTTTGCAGTGGTTCTTTAAACATGTAACCAGCTGTCTCCTGTGAGACACCAGCTGTGGTGCCTTTTCCAGTGAAACCTAAACCCAAGATGTTTACACACACCTTCTTTTTGCATTTTGGCTTATTTAACCACGACACCAATTAAAAAGGCCTTCTTTTGTTTTTAGTACATGCCTTCCTGAAAGTTTGGCTGCTCATAAAGTTTCTCAAGAGCTTTTCCCCCTCCCTGCAACTATTTTGGCTACAGCCAATTCCATCCCAATATTTAAGCAGGGAAGGAAGGCACCTGAACAAGCAAGACAGAAAAACCTACACAATGCTTTCCAACAGGCTTGGTGTTTTTCCTAACAAAATGAGGTGCTACAGACTGACAGGGGCACTTCTTGTAAAGTGAGGTAAACAGCTTCTATTACACTATAGTTTCACAGGCAGTTTAGGTTTGTGTAACTTGGCACTGCCACCAGAAAAGGTAATCCTGTCTCCCTGTAAACTGCTCATTCCTAAGCCTGCTATCCCCAGACCGTTATGCCAGCAAGTGTTCGTGGTGTGAGAAAGATAAATATTCTTGGATCAGTTTTCTTTTTTTTAAAAGAGTTAGTTTTAATCTGGACCCATTTTACAGCCCAATTTACTGCCCAATCACACATGTACTCACATCAGCACAGGGGAGGAAGTGGGTGAGACCATCCAAGGGCAGACTAACCACATCTTCTGACAGAAGAAACAGCTCAAACCCCATGTCCTCTGACAGTAGAAAAAGCTCGAACCCCTTGTGAAACTACAACACTAGAGTAGAACAGCTTAAACTGTTCTACACTTTTCAGCTGCTCTAAAATCTTAAAATATTTAACACGAGGGCTTAAGGAAAAGCCTCAAAACTGACAACAGTTGTTTACCTGACATCATTAAGATCACACTTATTTCCTGCAATAGCTACAACAATGTTGGGAGGTCCATGCTGGCGAAGCTCTTTAACCCAGTTCTTTAATGTTGAGAAAGTTTCCTAATGTGGGAAAAAAAAAAAAAAAGGAAGGAATTAAGAAATTAAGAACTGGCCCATGACACAAATAAAAAACCCCAGAAACTGTAATGCTGGGTCAAGATCAAGTTCCTTACCTCTTTTGTGATGTCATACACTATAATGGCTGCTGCTGACCCTCGGTAATACATCGGGGCTAACGCACGAAACTGGAAGAAAGAGAGGAGACAACATAAACCTGATCTTCCAGTGACCTCCAGAGTATCACTATTGTTATTACTACCATTGCAAAATGTGAAACCAAGATCACAGCAGTGGAAAACTGTCCTTTACAGTCACTACTAGTCTGTGCAGTAGAGCAGATAATCTCCCAGGAAGGCATTGTTCTCCAAAGGCCGGGTGATAAATTGTGTGGGGCTCAGCAGCACCTACTGTAAACACCAGGAAGCCCAATAATCTTATTTTGCCTGGATTAGAACCTCTCAATTAACAGACTGTCTACACAAACATGCATGTGCTTGACTTTAAACACCAAATAAGGGCAAAAATGCAGGAAGAAGCAAGGTCAACTTTGACTATGACAAAAATGTCAAGAAAACTAGCATATATTAATATTGACCTGAAACGTTCAGAAGCTGCTGACAACTTCTAGCTCCATGGATCAGTCATCAGTCTGAAATGCTAGAAATGTTAATTTCTTCAGAATCTAACTTAGGGCTTTAAGGATTTTGCGTCAGCTTTTCCCTCAAATTTAGAAGCACGTTTAAGCCTAAAAACTGCAAAAGCCCACACCTATGTGCCCTGTTGTAAGCAGAGCTTTAAGGAACACACTAGATAAAAAGCTGCAGTAATTTTCTTGTGATTTTCAGAATTAAATCTGCAGCAGGTCTGTTTGCTTGGTAGGGCCTGTACCCTACCAAGCTCTGTGTGGACAGAGCCTTATGAATCCAGGGCTAAAAAAAGTGGTAAAGTACACAATCAAATTGCATCAAAAATATCAATGAAGCATTATCCAGAATAGTGAGATATTCTGCCAATTTAAAAAAGCCAACACAACTAATCTAGCAACCAGAACTCTCCATCAAAGTGCAGAGTGAACTGCATGCATCGGTTCCATGTAAGCATATATGATTTAGAGCTTTTGTGCATCTTATTACTCAGGGTTAAAATAATGAATTGGATACAGTTTTTCATAAAGGCTTATTAATTTCTAATAAAATACCAATTTCCTTTTGCTTAGTACAGTTCAACCGAGAGCAATATAATAAATCATAAAAATCTTGCTATAAAGCAGAATTCCAGACTATTTACATTTGGCTCTCAAATTCTGTTTTGAAAATCGGATTTTGAATGCAAAGTTCAGAATATAAAAATATTTAATATTGGGAAAGAGAAACATGGGCAGGCATTCAGTTCACATTGGGACATAATCCCTCTCTTCTTTCTAAGCACTAAAATATAAAGGGAAACATATTTGGTAAACCACCACTTGGACTGGTTGCAACCTGGCTTTTTGATTATTTCACTATTTACATTGGGAATAAACCAACTTTCACTTGCTGATTTTGTATTACTCTCATTTCCTGTCTGC
This sequence comes from Picathartes gymnocephalus, assembly GCA_013390045.1. Lineage (NCBI taxonomy): Eukaryota > Metazoa > Chordata > Aves > Passeriformes > Picathartidae > Picathartes > Picathartes gymnocephalus. The sequence continues at coordinate 56,224 of WEKY01000030.1, read as the reverse complement.
TAGCACTTAGATACTTTTTTCCACCTAAGAGCAGTAGGCAGATAAAATATATTAACAAAACAGATGTTACCAGAAACACTGGATTTTCCTTTTGCAATTCTTCCAAAGACTTCAGCTTGCCCCCCAGCCTCCAGTTTGTGTTTTGACAGAATTATGAAGTCAACATAATGTAATTATGCAGGGAAACTCAAAACTGTTAGATAAGAAGGTAAAAATTCTAATTACTGCAAGTGACCTCCTATCAATTTAATTCAGTGTAGAAAAAAATGAGAGAAGAAATAAGGTGGGAGTGTGTGTAAATGAGGTGTGTGAAGTGACTCGGTGCACATTTCCACCTCTGGAACAATGCTATCCAGCCACAGAGAGCAAGGGGGTGCCCAGAGCAGTGCAGCACTATTGCAGCTGGGCTTTGGAAATGGGAAACAGCAAACACTCCTCAAGAAGCCAGGACTGTGAATTCCATGCATTCCACATCATAGCTCAGCAGAGACATTCAGTTCCAAGAATGGTGTGGACATTTTTGGTATTCCAGATTTATTCCATCAAGGGAATCCCTTCCATAATTCATTGTCAGATATGTTGCATGACCAGAAAACTGTGCTACAGGTTTCAGGGCCAGGCAGGTGTACAGCCCATTTATGACAGCAGTGACAGTGCTGTCCTGCTTTGCAGAAAGAAACCTCTATGAAGATACTGAATCATGTCAAAACAAATATCCTTGCTCACATTTCACTGATTTCCTTGGTTATACTGGGGTCTCAAGTGACTTTTCTCAAACATGGAATATAAACTTCACAGGTATCACAGCTCCTGGGTCAGAGTCCTGGTAAGACACCTTTCCTTTTTTGATTTCAATAAAGATACCAAGCAACTTGTATGAAAGAAAATTAAAGAGGTATCACTGAGAGTCTAAAAATAGACCAGGAACATGCTGGTCATGTACAGAGATACTTCCTCAGCTTAGAGGTGTTGAATCCAAATTACAGGGTCCTTCTCTTGCTTGCACATTTAAAGGGCACAGGATGAAATGCTAAAATGTAATGGATGTTTCCTGCCAAATAGTGGCAGGCATGTTTATATAGCTTTCCATTTAAGAGTACGAACCTCTAAAAATTCATACTCTGCTTCTCAGAATATCACTTTGCAGCATTAACATTCCAGAATGGGCTGTGATGTTCACTTAAGACAAACTATTTACAGCAAATGTTGACTGACTGCTAGGAATGGAAGGGCTCAGGATATTTTTGATAACACAGATACTACTGGACATATTCCTGGGAAACATCCCTGACAACTTAAGTTTGCTTTACATGGTGTTGTTGGAAGGAAATAAATTGTCATTCAAAATCTACAGCACTGAATCACAACACAAATACACTTCAGTTACTTCCTAGCTATCAAGGCTGTTATCAAGCCAAAAAGCTGGCAACTCAGTTCCACCAGGAATCCTAAAGGTCAAGTGCCTGTGGATAGGGATGACTGAGGCTTTACAATGTGTTTGTTTTGTTTGTTATTATTGGGGGGATTGTTTTGCTGGTTTGTTTGCTTGGTTTGGGCTCTTTCTCAAGTCAATCCTGAAAACTAATACAGCTGTATTTGCCAGCTGTTATCACAAAGTAATAACCCAACCTTTGTCACAGTTACCTCACATCCTAAATAAACTCATCAGGAGTAATTGGCAGCTGCCAGTAGTTCATTTCAGTTAAGAAACAGCAAGAATAAGCACTGTTAATACAGCTACTGTAATTTCTACCACTCTTACTAGTAATTCATAAGCAAGGAAGTTCATGAGCAAAGACTTCCTTTTAAATTCCAAGTAAAAATCATGCAAATTAATTAGCTGGGATTTCATCTGACTAGTCATTTTCTTCAAAGCTTTTGTTGCCTCCCCTCAGAACTATGCATGCTGCAGAGATCAAAACCCCAAACTACCAAATTAAAATTTAAATTTCAAAATAGATTCCTTGACATAGCTTCTAACACCATCAGATTTGATTAGTAAAACTTTACAAAAGAATAAAAGAGCAGTTACCACCTGTAACATTGCTTGAAATTCTGCTTTGAAAAGCCTAAATCTACATGCTACTCACATTTATAACCCTAACAATGAAGCTAACAGAATGTGTTAGCAGTTGTATATTTTTCCAGAATCAATGCCTTACTTGTACTAAAAAACATGGTAATTCATTTCACTTTGATTCTTGTGTTGCTGCATGGTTGCAAATATTGCAGTTGAATGTTTAAAACTCAACTAGAAATGGTACTAGAGACTGCTGCTGGCTTCCCCCCCCAACACCAACCTTTTTTTCTCTGGAGAGACCACTCCCTTTCAGTCTATTGTTTCATAAATTCCTCTTAGGTAATCTTCCTTACCTTTATAGTTTAATCATGACAACAATGAAAAATAAAAACACATCTACAGCACCCACATTTAATAGGAACCTGCATAGAAACAAATGTTCTAATACATGCTTGTAAAACCAGATCACTTTGTGACTTTCAGGGGCACAGCTGAAAAGCAACCCAAGCTCTGGCCCAAACTTTCTCCACAGATATTGACTTCACTTACCCGCTCCTGTCCAGCTGTATCCCAAATCAGGAATTTATGCAGCTCATTTTGATACTGTACAGTCTTGGTCATAAATGAGGCTCTGAAAAAAAATACATAGTTCATGCTTTCTGAGAATATAAATACATCCTTAAAACATTCATTAGCACCATGAGCTTTCAAAAATGTTCACGTTCCAATAAAAGTGCTTTCCCCACACAAACACACAAACTGATGAAGAGTTTTAGAAAAAAGGCTGAAATTTAGAGAGGATGAAATTTCCTTTCAGAGACTGAAATTCAACAAACAAAATACAATGTGAATGGAAATTATAGGTTTTAATTGTTCATAAGCTTTGGATAAAAAATACACGATATATGACCAAAAACCCCAGAAAGGTCAGCCTTTTAACAACAGCCTTCCTCACAGCAATCACTTCAGAGCACACTGGAAACTTCTGGGGTAAAAGAGGTCAAATCCTTCCCTTTGTATCAACATTTTCTATCTCTGTACTAACATTCAGATAAGCGCTGGTAAATCCATACTTGGGAATAAAATAGGAGATGGATATCACTATTGGTAGGTGTTAATAGGACACAGAACTCAATAGAGTAACTTGCTGCGTGTCTGCACCCTGTACAGCTCCCAAATCCTGTCTGGTATTACATATTTTAGTTTGCAGAGGCTCTTGGACTTCCAGAAGAAAAAAAAATTTCTCCTATGTGCCAGGTGCTTCTCCCCTTGCCCAAATTCTAGATGTTTTACAGTTAAATATTGCAAAGCACTTTTGTGGTTTATTTGATCTGCTTTAGCTGAATGAGTGCATTTTCCACAAGAACATGAATTCGGTGACCTACTCTTTACAAGAGGGAGTCCTTAGCTGTATTTCATACCTGCAGACACATTTTTCTTTAGAAAAACCACACACTGAATTGAAATCCTTGTACAGCTGGAACTAGAGGTGACATAAATGTTTTAAGCACATGAGATCCTACGCTGTGAACTTGAACACCTTTTGTGTGATTAACTCCTGCCACTTGAAAATATTTCAGACTTTCAAACTTGTTCTTCTGTCAGTTTTGACAGGATTGTGAAGACACTGGAGCTTCTTATAGTACCCCAAACTTGCTGTACAGTCAGACTCAGACAGCAAGAGCCTTTCAGCATGATCAGCATTAAATACCTGAGCCCAGGACGCTGAACTTCAGTTTATCTTGGGGCTTAAGGAGCACTTAATGATGTCCCTGACACTTTGTAGCGAATGTAACCGCAGTCCTTGGACTTGTTTCAATGCTATAGGAGGACAATTAGGTAGCTACATTAAAAAAAGGAATGGGAGCAGTTACACAATGTTTCAACTGTTAAGAGGTAACCTTCCCCCCATTCCTTAAGCCCAGATCATTTGTCAAATAGTGTATCAATCTCCGAAGTTGATTAGTTCGTTAAGAAGGCAAATATAAAGTTGCAACACCCCTAAAAAGGAAGAGTCTAATTGTAGTGCATTTCAACACCATTATCGAGCTGATGTATTTCTGCAACAAATAAAGGAAAACAAAGTGATAGGAGTATCTCCTGTAAAGCATAGCAGAGACTTCCACTTCCTTAAGACTGCTGCAAATAATGCATCAAATCTGCATTCTCTGGTCAATATGGAAACAGTTTCCTAAATTATAGGTTCTCACTGAATTTATCTTACTTGGTTCTATAAACAAAAACATCCCTGTACAGTCAATATGAACAGTTGTGTTTCTGTAATTCACATCACAACTAAACCATCCCCAGTGGTACCTGACAAGAGGTTAAATGCTTCTCAAAATTCTTTGACAATTGGGTCAACAAAACCCTCCAAACTGGAGTTATCTTTGATGGCTTTTAGTAAGAATATCATCTGTTTTCTTACTAAATTTCCCAGCTGTTTCTCTCAGCCAAGTAGACACTATAACTACATGAACAAGATGCACTTGGAAAGCAGTTTGCTATTCCTTTTTGATGCTATGATGAAAGACTAGATATTTTGCAGTACCTAGAAGTATATGCTGGTTAAATGTGCCCTCAGCATCTTGAGAGGAGAAAAGCTGCAGAGTTCTGACAGGGCTTCTGCAGTTGCCCATATCAGAACCTGAGCAATGAACACTGACAACAACAAAGTGTGATTGCTCAGATAATTCTAAGAGGAATGAAAACAGGACAGGAAACGAGATCATATCTCATGAACTCAAAGACCCAGGAATAAAGTTGAAACATTCTCAGCTTTAGTTTTGCAAGACGCTCAAAGCTCTTCTAATACTTACTTGGTTCTTTCCACCTACTAGTCTCAATTAGGAAATAAATGCAAAGTATAAAAAAAAAGTCAAAATTAATTTGATTAAAAATTTGGGACTGCGTATCTTATTGGAGCTTCACACAACCCCTGCATTTGGGCAAGTCTGGATTCATTTATAGAGCAAATTACCAGAACACCCTGTCCTCAGACCAGTGACTGATTTTGTTAAGACTGGTAAAAGATTTTTAGTCTGTCACTTCAAGCAACTATAATGATTTCAGTCCTGTCAATAAACCTCTGTTAACAGAGTAATTTAAAAAAAAGCACACTTCCTAAAGAACATCTCACAATTCAGTATCAGTATCTATACTCAAAAAAGAGTAAGGAGCATAAGGGAAAAGAGAGATCATGGGGACCCCAATTTTTCAGAAGGACAGGATGAGACACAGCTGATCTTTATCAGCAGGATCTTTTTTGGTTGAAGCTGTAGCAGAGCCTGTATGACACCTGAGACAGGAAGTTGTACTGACACCCCCACACACCTCTTGGCATCAAGCAAAGCCTGTCCTCCCATAAGTCAAAAATTGCTTCTGATCAAAGTAGCCCAAAAGACACTTGCTAAGCAAAAAAAAAAAAAAAAAAAAAAAAAAAAAAAAATCCAACCATTACAAGAATTCCTGATGCTTGCCCTTCCTTCTATCCATTCAAAGATTTGAGATCAATAATGTTGCTACTCTGAGGCTCAACTTTCAAATATCCCCCTCACCTATGAGACCAACTGCAAAAACAGCTTCATCAGTCAGCTTTGTGTGTGCATTGCATACAGATGTGTAACATTTTAACTAATTAATGTCACGACCTACCTGAATTACTGTGTTAACCACCCTCAGAAACCTAGGACACTTATAGTACTCGAGTCTTAATAAAATGAATTAGAAACAGTGGAATCGTATAATTAGATGTTGAAATTTCAGGGTTCTACATGAGAAAAGCATGCTGTTCCTTTAGCAGAAGCATCTGTAGTGTAATTTATTCATAGTTAGCTTAGATTAACAATACAAAATGGGTCCAGACCTTACACATGAAAATGGAAGCTGCAGGAGTGCTGAGAACACTCCTACGTGTCCTGAGGTAGCTCACGAGCTTAATTAAGGCTGCAGTCGTGTTTATCACCACATTTAGCTGCTACACACGAAGAAATCCCAAGTGATCTATTCAGGTAACTTCATTTTATTCTTGCATAAATCACATTTACTTCATTTAGTTTCTTACCCTATTGTGGGGTTGATGTTGGGATCAAAGCTATCTTCGACAAATCTCCACACGATGCTTGATTTGCCCACACCAGTGTCCTAAAAAAAGAACAGAAACAGTTGAAAGTGGTATTAGTTACTATAAACAGATGATTCTTTTTGTCCTCAAATCCTGCAGTACACTGTAGTGAATAACACATTCCTGCAGAGAATCTCAGGGAAGTTGTGAAATACTTCAGGTACTATACTAATTTAGTAGAAAAATGAAAGGCCTGTGACAAGTTACAATTTTCTAAACAAAACTGTTACGATTTTTCTGAAGGACCTCAAAAATCTGCATTCGCACTTATTATTACTCCTCAAACTTTGGGATTTTTTACAAAGCTATGCACACCTTATAAAGGAAGAGCAGTGGGAAAAGACCACTTTTGGCAAAATATACAGCAATTGGGTATGGCTTGCCAGGATGGAGCACATGAAATTATACAAGTGTGACACATACATTCAACCTCTGACTAATGCTGTCCCACCCTGCTTAATGAAAGACTTGAAATTTCTTCTGTGACACACCTGAAACATGTTACTAATGCAACTCTACAGTGCTAAAAATGGTGAAAGAGGAAACAAAACACGAAAATTCTGGATTGTGTATATTTTTGCACCACCGACTCCATAGTTAAGAAGCAAAAGATACATGGAAGTCACATTTAGAAGTGAAATAAACTCTTAGCAGTAAAACACTTCTCAGTAGAAGCTGGACCTTTGAGATTGTATTAAGACATGTGAAGACAAACTTTTTGCTTTACATTACTTGAGTCATGAAAACTTTAAGGAATAAACCCCTGAGGAATTGCTTCACTGAAAATGAAGTTTTACATCATTCATTCATTTTTTAAAACATCTCCTAAATACTACAGTAATTTGGGTATACTATGTATGATCGTGTTCATCCTGCCAAGCTGTTTTCCTCTTGAGGAAAAGCACATTACCATAGCTCTGTATTTAATACTGTTTGCAGTCTCATTAATCAGAGCAAATCTTAAAAAAGAAACACAGATGTGGTTCCTGGCTCAGGGAGTTCAAGGACAAGTTTTCCTGGGTGCTTATTCTCTTTTTCTTCTGTAACAAAAGGTTTCTCAGGCCAGGTGAACACAAACAGTAGTTACCCCAAATACCTTCATAACACGAAGGGCACACAAACACATAATCTTCCCCTCTGAAGGGCAACGTGGCCATTTGGAAGCCGAAAATAACTCTGAAGAACAGAGGGTTTCAATGCAGGTGGAGACACCTCCACCTGTTCAACGTGGGGCTCTCAGACCAAGCCAACACACAGCTTCATATCCTTCAATTTTTAAACTTCTGCTTCACTTCGCTCCATGTCTCCTCCTTCCACCACCTGCAAGGCTTCCAAGCCTACATGTGTTCTTACGATATAAGTTCAGGCCCCTCCCTCTCTCCCACCAGTTTGATTTCAGGTGCTTCTATTTATTTTGTGAACTCCAAGCCCGAAACAGCTTAGGAGGAAAAGGGAAGCATGCATTGGACATTCATGTTTCCTCTTATTTTTATTTATTTAATTTTTTTTTTTTTAAAGGAGAACAGAGCAGAAAAGGAGCGCTATTAAGCCCTGGCAGACACCTCCCCAGCGGAGGGGAAGGCGCGTCCGCCCGGTCCCCTCCGAGGGACGAGGCGAGGGCCACCCCGCGCCTGGGGAGAGCTCCCCACGCTCGGCGCCTCTCCGGGCTCTGACAGAAGCTCTCCAAGCTCTGACAGAGGCTCTCCGCCATCACCACAGAGCCTCCCCAGCTCTGACAGAGGCTCTCCGCCATCACCAGAGGCTTCCCGGAGCTCTGACAAGAGGCTCCCCACCACCACAGAGCCTCTCTATCCGGCCCCTCGTTCCGCTCCCTTCACCCCTCCCGCCGCCCAGTACTTACCCCCAGAAGGCAAACTTTCAGCTCCCTCAGAGCCATGGCCGGGCGGGTAGCGCCTTCAGCGAGCGCCTGAGACACGGCCCAGCACGATCATCGCCGCCCCCCGCCCGCCCCGGTTACCCGCACACCGCGCTCCTCCTCAGGCTGCACGGACGCGCCGCCATCTTGGGCGGTCGCCGGAGTCCCCGCCCGTGCCCCCCGTTCGCTGTTGTCCCCCTCGAGTGCTGAGGGGCCGCTTGACCCCCGGCAGCCTCTCCTCCTTCACCCGGTGGCGTTTCGGGGCTGACCCGGCGGCAGGAAGCACCCGCGGCTCCTCCCTGTGCCCTCCCGCTCCTCCTCCTCGCCCATGTCCATTCCAAGATGGCCGGTAAGTGGGGCCGGCGGGCGGGCGGCTCAGCCGGAGCTGCCGCCGTCCCTCCGAAACCAACCCCCTGGTATCTCTCTTCTGTTTTTTGTTTGTAGGGATCCCTTTGTATTTTGTGGATTTGCAGGATGACTTAGATGATTGTGAGTAACTGTTTTTTATTTTTCCGCTCCCTGTTCAGGCCCGCGCTCCCACCCTGGGGTCCTCCTGTCGCCCTCTTTCCTTCTCAACATTTTCACCCCGGTGAGGGCGAGGGGAGGATTTAGAGGCAATTCTGGCAGGTGAAGGTTCCCAGGCCGTTGGGACCCTCCCCGCAGGTTCCAGTGGCCGCTGGGGTCGGTGTAAACAGCAGCTCCAGCAGCACCCGAGCCTGGGACAGGCGCACAGGGGGGATGAAGGGATCAGCCCCGCTTCTGTTGTCGGTGGGAATTAGGATAAGTAGCCCAGTGGTTGCTCAGGTGCGGTGGGACTTTCCAAAGCTGTAGAGGCTGCGAGGACTCGTGTTCCGCTGCTCCTGCATCCTGGGGATGTGCTGCGAGTGCACCCCGGGATGAAGGGAACGTCGCCGTGTGTGCTCCGGTCGGATCGCACAAACCGGGGTTTTGGGTTGGGTTCCGTGCCCCGGTCCCAGAGCAGGGAGCAGCTCCATCACACGCCTGTGTAGTCCGGGGCTGTGTTCCAGAAGAGCTGGACTCCTGTCAGACCTGAACCAGCCTGGTAAGCGCTGTGACTTCAGGAGACAAAGCTTTGACTAACTGTGATGTGAACTTCTATTGCCTTAGAAAGCAGCTCTCTCTGTGGGGTGGTTTCATTGGCACATTGGATGCTGGATTGATTTTTCTGTTTTAAAAGAAACATGATACTTGTATTCGCTTCTCGTGAGAAACTTTATTTGTTTCTCGCAACACCTTTATTGTTTAATACAGCTTGGAAATGTGAAACAGGTGGACCCATGCCAGTCACCTTCCCAGCTGAGAATGAGAAAGCTGATTTAGGAGAAAGGTGGTCTTCAGGAACACCAGGAGAAATATTGGAATACAAGTAGAATCTAAAGTCTTCTGTTGGGAAATGAGCAGGGACATTGCCTCTGTGGGGGGAGCTGGTTCTGTGGAATTCTATCAGTTGTTGTTCTCAGTCGTTGAGATTTCTGCTTTTCCCTAGTAGGTAGCAGTGTGTTAAGTGTGAGAAGCAGAAATAAATGTAAACTTTGTAGTAGTTTTCTTATGGGTTTTGGCCTTGGAACAAGGGTGACCGTCCTTGAAAGTATTTGTTCTCTGTCAGTGTTCACTCCTTGGCTGTTCTGTTTAGACTGTAACAGATTCGTTTGCTGAGTTGAGTAAGAAGTTTGATGCTTGTAAGGCAAAACTCTAGTAAATAAAAATGTCCAGATAAAGACAGTTTTGCTGTAAGTGATAATTCATGAAAGAAATTATCAGTTTCCGGATGAGCATGTAAATAAATGTACCTTTTAGAGCTTTATTAAAATCAAATTGTGATTTAAAAATACTCTTTGATTATGTTCGTTAATTTGACAATACCCTTAGAATTATGGAATCAAAAGTTCTCTGTTGTAGCAGAGTTCGGGTGCCCCATGACTGAGATACTGTTGTGCTAATCCAGTGACTAGGCTAGCAAAGAGTTAGGATGTTTTTTAGAAAAGCCTCAGTGAAATAAATCACTGGAACTGGATTCTTATTTGCTTACCTGAATTCGTGAAATCATGCACACTGAAGATTAATTTTGTTGAAACTGGGAGTCTAGGGGCTTATTCTGAATGTTGGAAAAAGCTGTAGTAAAATCTAGCTAAATTCAAGTGCAGCTTAAAACTTGTTTTTCATAAGATGAGATAATGGGTCATCTAGAAGAAATAATTAGCTTATTTATGCCCTTTGTACAATTAATAAGAAAGTATTAGAAAGAACTTGTTTTTCTTTGTACAAACACCAGGAGGGAAAATGACCTCCTTGAGCTCATTAAACCGTTGTGCTGGTATTTACTGGTTTGTGCAGTGAAATGTGAATGGTGACACTGGGTGATGACATTGAATTGCTCCCTTAGGTCCTGTGACCCTGTGTTTGTTACAGTTCTGAGCAGCTTTTGAGCACAGTGAACTTGAGTTCAGCTGTGAATACTGTCACATTTATTTCTGTTTATAGGTGAACACATTTCAAGCTTACTTGTTTGATCTTTTTAGAGGGGAAAATACTGAATATTAGATGTACCTGTGAAAGAACATTAGATAAGAAATACTAGTTCAGTATTTGGGATTTACTTTACAGTACTTGGTGTATTCTGAAATGCCAAAGAGACCTATGGTGTCTTATTTTATGAAAAAAGAAAACTAAAATTCTTGAGGAAAGACAAAATGGATTCTGCTATGATTATTCCTTACTTATGCATAGTGAGAGTGTGTGGAAAAAATTTCAGGTATTTAACTCTCAATCCTGAGCATAAGTAGTAGTGCTCTGTTTTCTCTCTGCTTTTGGAAGCACTGATGTGTGCTTAAGTACTTTAAATGAATAATGGAGCTATGCCATGTAGTAAAATTAACATGTACATCATGTTTACAAAATTAGTCCCAGGTGTGGTATTGTAGTCAAAGTTAGAACTGGGATTTATTTCGTTGTCATTTGAATTGGTAGGAATTCTGAAATATTTGAAGTGAACTAATATCTTTAATTGCTAAAGTGTTTCTAATTGGGGACAGGTGGGAACTAGGTAAAGCTAATGACAAGCATAGTGATTCTAATCAGTCTTTGTGTAACAGGTGACTAGCCTAAAAAATCAGCTAGTGAGTGTCTGGTCTGTGTGGAATTTCAAATATATATATGTAAATAATAATTGCATAGATGTAAGGATGGTGAGAATTTGGGTGTGAAGAGTTTGTTGCAACCTCAGAAGGGAAATATACAATCCTACAGACACTGTGTAAGTTCCTGTGAGCTGTCAGGGATGCAGCAAGTTTCTACTGAAACAGCAAATCAGGATGTTTCCTCTTCAGATGCTTTGACTGGGCGAAAGTCCTGGAGCAGATCGATCCCAGACAGACCTGGGTACCGTAAATTATTTACATTTGTGCAGATAAATGTTTTGAACCCAACAGAGCCTTCTATAAGGAGCAACCATGAGAAGTAATAATGACCAGTGGAGGGGAAATAAGGATGTCAGTGCAATATGTCATCATTCTAAAAAGCCAGGAATAATTAGCATCTGTTTCCTATTGTGTAGCTGTGGGTTCACTTGTAGTATCTGTGTGCACATTTGAAATGTCAACATTTAATCTAATCCCACAGTTCTGTTTTGTTTGAAATCTATTGAACTTGTTGAGTACGTTGTCTGCAAGAACAGCAGAATCTGGAATTAATGTAGAATTTTAACTCACCTGGGTCCCTTGGAGGCCTTAAACCAATCTGCTTTTTTTTTTTTTTCCCCCTGAAGACCCAGGTATAGCATTTTTCTCCAAGTATGTTCAGATGATTTCCTCTTTTAGTGAGCTGTATTTCTGAGAGTGTTTTGGCTTGTGCTGAATATTTGGAAAGCAGAATTTTACATTGGAAATGTTGGAAAAAACCTGAGGCTTGGTACCTCTCAGTAACAGAGGTGTTTTTTAACATATAAAGTGATTTATAATGGGTATTAGTGGAGTTTAGACCAAAGAAGTGGCTTGTTGTCCTCAGTGGTTGTCACTGTCAGCACATGTGCTGGTTTGTGAGATACATCATACATGTGAGAAGCTGTGTTGGCAGAATTTGCATTAACTTAAGTGTGGTCCCAGTTGCTCTGTTTGTGTGAAGGAAGTGTACCTGGCTCTAGCGGTCCTTGGGACAGTTGTAAACCCAGAACAGCAATATTAACTACTCCAGTGCAACTCTTTCTGTGGAGTTCCTACATCCTGTGCTTAAATAAGAGCATTTATGTGAAAGATGTATGTGTTGCAGGCACATTGTTTCACTTGGTTGTAAAGATGAAGGATTAAACTAAGTTTGGCAACAAAGTTCTCTCATTCCCTGTCCTTTCTAGAGTCTGCCTGTGGTCTGTAATGGTGACTGTTAGACTTGGTGAAGCAAATTGTAACAGTTCATGTGGTAATATTTGGGTAAAAATCTGAAGCTGGAAATACAAAAAAGATTGATAGAAGAGTGGGTTCACACAGAAAAGTCCACAGTTGATAGGTGGAGTAGGGAGCTTTTGAATGTGTGGGTTGATTTGTGATGTGCAATTGTGTTAACTGAGCCCTCTTAACTCGGTACATGTGGATCCTCCATTGAAAGGGCAAAGTAAAGTGTGTTTAAAGCCAAGGATTTTGTCAGTTGAGTTAAACTTTAAAGCTTGGATTTACAAGTCTGTATGCAAGTGTTGTATTCAACTTCATTAGATACAATTTAAGATGATTTTGTAAGCTGTTTACAGTGATGTGCAATTACTTTTCTTCTAAAGATACAGTTACTGGTTTCTTGTCTTTTACATTGTAATATCTCTTGCTGACTGTTGGATTTTTTTTTTTTTGTTACTTTTCGTGTCTTTCAAGTTGGCTTTGAAGATTATGGCCCAGACTGTGATAGCATGAGGATAACAGCATTCTTGGATATTCCTGGACAGGATAACTTAACTCCACTGGCTCGTCTAGAGAAATATGCCTTCAGTGATAACGTATTTAACAGGTAAGGGCACAACAGGCACACTTGGTGGTACCTGAGTCTGAATGCACTGTGGATGTTAAGGTGTCTCTGTGTCTTTCCTTATTCTCCCAAACACATGCTTGATGTTATTTCTATTTGAATAACTTGCATAATGCTTCCATGGAAAGATTTTCATTCTTGTTTATCTAAATAAGATCTCTTGATTCCATCTTTGTTTTGTTGGTAGAGTGTTCAGAGAAGAGCTTGGTCTTTTTTATGATGCCCATTTACATTTGATAAGTTCCCTTTGCATCCCATCTAAGTGTAATTGATTGGATATTAAAGCAATTAATGTGTTCACTCCACAGACAAATTATTGCCAGGGGTCTTCTGGACGTCTTTCGAGATTTCAGTAACAATGAAGAAGACTTTCTGACTGTAATGGAAATAGTGGTCAGACTCTCTGAAGATGCAGGTTTGAAAGTTTGCTTTTATTTGTTTTTTAATTTGTGTAAGTTATTTGACGTAAATTGCAACATAGGAAGTACTGACTTCTGATTTTGGGAAGGCAATGAGTGAACTAAGGAAACTGAATCATCTAGCAGGAAGATCTGTCAATGAAAACAGATTCATTTTTGTCTATGTTTTTGAAGTATTTTGTATGGTAAATGTTAAATGAAAAGCTCTTTCTTTACTATAGGGCCTGAAGCAACATTTTTCAAGAAATTTATTAAATTTTATTTGTTATATTTGGTGTAAGTGGCCCAGAGCAGTTGTGTTTTAATAGTTCTTGTGCATACATTCATGGTGACTGGATTTTCCAACTTGTGATCTCATTTTATAGGATTGATTTGGGAACTGATCCCAAGTTTCTGAAGTGTGATGATGTATGAAAGGCTATTCTGTTTTATTCAGCTTTCCTTTAAGAATAGGCAATCTCAGTGATGCTATTTCTTTGGTTTGGTTATTTTCATTTTCCTCTTTTGTGAAAACATTAAAGAAAAATGTCACTTTTTTTCTTAAGGTACCTAATCTTCATTTCATGTTTAGTAATATAGTTTTGACTTTTATTTCCAGAACCAACTGTTCGTACAGAGCTGATGGAACAGATACCTCCTATTGCCATTTTTCTACAAGAAAGTCGACCAAAATTCCCAGCAGCATTTTTTGAATACCTTATGCCCATAGTATTGAGGTACCTCACAGATGTTAACAATCAGGTAGGAAAAACAGACAACAGGAGTTGAATCCCCGGAAAATTGTTTAGTTCAGTGAATTTAAGGCATGAAGAAGAGATAAGAGGAAATTCCATGTTGGTTGATATCTGGCTTTTATGTAGTTCTCTGTGTTTATTCGTTTCAGCACACTACACTAGGGAGGTCTGATATTTTTGGTTTTTGTTTTTAATACTTCCTTTAGCAGATAATGGGAAACTTCAGGATTTGCCTCACAATGCATGGACAGAGTCTGTTACAGGAGTCATGACTTGCAAATCCTGTCTTCCGCTTCATCTTTTGTCTTACTTTCAGAATGTGGTGAAATGTCTAATGATTCTATCAAGCTTTAGTATTTATTACTAACTCCACATGATAATAAAACTAAGGGGTTTTTTTCTGGGTTTCTTTTTTTTTTTTAACTTGTCTCTGTGTGTCCATTCAAACGATAGGGGACTTTGTGGTTCTTGTATCTGTAAATGCTGTTTTTATAGTGCCAAACTAGTTTGTGTGTTTGTTTATAGGTCAGAAAGGCAGGTCAGGAAGCACTGCTGATACTGCTGGAACAAGACCTTGTGGCTCAGAGTGACATTGAAAATAAGGTGTGTCCAATTCTGCTGGACCTCTCTGCTCCTGACAGTGATGATGAGTACAAGGTGGAAGCTGTCAATGTAAGTTGATAACATTAATTTATAGTGGTGATTAAGATGAGGTCCAGGAATAGTGCTGACATTAATTAAAGTAATCAATCAAACTTTTTGTGCTTATTCATTGAGATATTTTTACTTTAACAAAACAAGTCTTTAATTTTTACTCTGAATTTTTGAAAATATCAGATTTAGAAGGAGACCATATTTATACTTCAGGATACTAAATGATGTCAGAATAGTAGCTGAATAGCTTTAAAATACAATTGGTCCTTGGCAGCCTTTTTTAAAATTCTCGTTAGGATTGTTACATTCCCCAGAGTGTTCTTTACATTTGCTTTACCAGGTTTCACAGTAATGTTGAAGAAATATGACCTGATCTCAGTTCTGAAGTGTTTTGAAAAAAACATTGCCTGGTGACTTTCAAGAAATCAGTTGACTCCACAGAAAAGTGCTGGTGTGTAATTACATTTCAGCATGGATATCTGACACTTGACCTGTAAAATATTTTACCAGCTAGATTTTCCTCTTCCTTGTTTGGGAGCTGGGAATTGCTTAGGCAATTTTCCAGGATGACATCTGAGCACCAGATGCCTTTTAGGAGTTTGAAAATTTGTAGGAAAGTCCTTGAATGGTCTCTTCCTTAGTTCTTATTAAGCATTCTGTTACAAAAGCATTTATTCCTAGAAAGGAATAAAGCTTATGTTTTGTGAAGGTAGAAAGCTCCAATATTTTTTGAAAAATAAAAACAGAAGGATGAAGACTGTTAATCTGGTGATATTCCTGTGAGCATTAAACCCTGGTGCATGAGAGCCCCTTGCTTTCTCCTTTTGCAAATACAACAGCAACTTCTCCCAGAAAGTGGGAGCTGAAAGGAACCACACAACCCAAAGCACATGATTTTCACAGCAGAAACACAGTCTGTGTTGGTAGTGGAAATTGATGGTTCCTCAGAGAAAGCTGAATTAATGAGCATGTTACTAACTTCCTTTAATTATACACTCTTAACTCCTAAAATTCCTGGGCATCATGCCTGTAAAGTGTGCATTGGCTCACATAAATAACTAGTTTTTCTTGCACTCTCTTTTTTTGTCTTCTGTTGTATGGCAAACTTCTATTTTATTGTGGTATGTGAGCCTACAGAGCTGGGACTGTGCATGTTTTTAAGTATCTGAACTGTTAAAGCCCGATGTCTTACTTGCATCCTGAAGCTTGGGATATTTCTAATATGCGCAAAGAGTGTGATTTTTATAAGGTGCTTAGTGCAGCGGAACTTTTGTATTCTCCATACATAATACCAGTGTTTGCCACATTGCAAACACCTTCAAAACAAATCTGTTATTGAAAGCTTATTTAACCAGATAAAAAAGACAAGGAATTAAATGCAGAAATGTTATGTTCTGGCATAGAATGATTTAAAGTAAAGCTATATTGAGCTTCACATAAAAGAGGTATATGGAAATACAAATAATGTGTAGCAGTTAAATCTATTTGATTGTAATCACTGTCTTGCTCTTGGAGGTAACTTTTAGGAGGAATATTTGACTGTGCTTACAAGCTTTATAATTTTCTTTTTACACATGTTCCTTTCCTGATTTTCAGATAATCTGTAAAATGGCTTCTATGTTGAGCAGAACAACCGTTGAGCACATGCTGCTTCCTCGTTTCTGTGAACTGTGCAGTGATGGGAAATTATTTCAAGTCCGAAAGGTTAGTGTGTGTCCAACCCTAAACCACCTAAAAATGAGTTTGTACATTGCTGTTCAAATGCCTTCCTGCATAATTTAGACATAACTTCAGCTGATGAACTTTGAAAGCATCTGGAAGAGAAGTTTTGATTTATTGACATGGTTCTAATTGCTGTGGTTCAGTAAAGAAATAGACCTTGGCCAGTAGGTTGGGTCCAGTAGTTAAACTGGTCTTGCACATTTAATAGTTTTGCACAACCTTTTTTTAAGCTGCAGTGCTTGGTTATAGGATGGAAGCCACTTACCTAATTGCTAGCATCTTATTTCAAAATTCAAAAGTGATAGATGTTTTAGACATCCTTTCTTTAGAAAAAAACAATCAGTTGTTATTGAAAGGAGAAATTCCCAAAGTGTAGGACTTACTTTAATTCATGTTTGAGTACAAAAGGAAACTTGTAGCATAAGTAGTATTAAAATATCTGAGTAGACTTAAGGGTCACACTGAGCTTCAGCTTGGTTGGCAGCATAAGCTGCACATGCTGGAATTTGAGCTGTTTTATTGCCTTCTAAATAAGCACAGAGAGTGACTAAAATGTGTATTAACACAGTTCTACCTTAAATGATTTCAGATTTTGCCAACATTTTTTTCCAGCATGAGAGGATGTCCCTTTTGCCTTAATTAGAGCTCCTGAAGTGGCCTGTAAATGGCATGAACTTGAGACCTTGATTAAACTTTGCTTCAGCAAAGCACTTAAGCCATGTTGAGCCAGGGTAGTGCTGTCTGTACACCTAAGTCCTGACCCTGGTATCATATTCTGGCCTGCTTTGGGTTTGGCAGCTGCTGCTCAAAGTGATTTAAACTTTCATGTGGGCTTATTGTCCCTTCTGGTGGTTACTGGAGTAGATGATGCTCCTCATGCAGAAACCTTGTTTACTATTGATTTCAGAGGCATGTGGTGTATGGACCCTTGCTCCAATGAGTCTTTGTTCGGATGAGTTAATGTTACATGGTGCAGTTACAGGGCTGAAATTGGAAGAGTCAAAACATGTGCAGTTGTTTCATGGGATAAATAATGAATGGTGGAGTTGATAATGAAACTAATGCCCTTGAAAGAGACACAATGTTATTTATGACGTTTTATTTCTTAGATTTGTGCAGCTAATTTTGGTGACATTTGTAATGCAGTTGGGCAAGAAGCCACAGAAAGGCTGCTGGTATGTAAAAACCAAATCAATTTGCAAGACTTGTATTTGTCAGTTCAGAAAGTTTATAATGAGTTCCTTTATTGTCTTCTCTATAAATTAATCAGTGTGCATGCATTTTTAAATTGATTTGGCTAAGACCTTAGCTCCAATTACACAGCAAAACTGGGAATTAAGAGAAATGCAAACTTCTTGTTTAGCAAAACATGTTTAAAAATGTAAATGACAGCAGATATATATATATACACACACATATATATATATATATACACACACACACTTTAGAATTACCACTTTTATTTTTCCCCGAACTAGATGATCATCAATTCAGTTATGATTTTAGGGAAAATAGGCCATTAATAATTCTTTCTATTCTTTCTTATTGCATATAGTTGTACACACTTTCCTAATAGAGTGAGAGACAGATGGGTTTTTTCCCAATTCCTTTAATTAGTCCATGCATTTAACCAGTCCCTGTTGCTTCTGTTCTTCATTTATTTTATTCTCTCTAGAGTTGTCATTGTCTCCAGTTGTCAAACAAATACTTTGATATTGCTGCAGTCTTTGTTTAGTCTTTAATTAGTTTGGGATTGGTGTATTTTTGGCAGATTCCCAAGTTCTTTGAGCTCTGTTCTGATAGTGTGTGGGGAATGAGGAAGGCTTGTGCTGAGTGCTTTATGGCAGTGTCTTACACCACGTCCCCAGAAGTTCGCAGGAGCAAACTGTCCCCACTGTTCATCAGCCTGATCAGTGACACCTGCAGATGGGTGAGTAACTCCCTCTGGGATTGATGCATCCTCCCAGGCAGATCCTAAACAAATAATGGGTGAATTTAGTAGTGCTCTGAAGTGCATTTGCTGAGATTACAGCCTAATGTGCTAAAAATTAATCTCCTCTAATGTCTTATTTTTCCTCTCTCTCAACAGTTTCTAAGTGTAAATACTCTTCTGAAAAAAGGGTGCTTGTGTTAAATAGATGTGTTGAAGTAAACAGATGTCCTTCAAATTTATAACTGCCAAAAGATTTCTGTACAATGATACATGCTTACGTGTATCACCCTCTGCTCACGTTGCACTTATTTGGTAGTTGGCTATATTTGGTATTAAGCTATTATAGTAAGAACTAATTAGTTCTTACTTAAAAATGGCACCAAATCTTTATTTTTCAACTCTGAGAGTTGCATGAAGCCTGACTGTTGCTCTTACTCCACCACAGGTTCGTCAGGCTGCTTTTCAGTCTCTTGGCCCTTTTATTTCTACCTTTGCAAATCCTTCAAGTGCTGGCCTTTACATTCGAGAAGATGGGACACTGAGTATTCGACCATCAGCACAAGATGTGAATTCCAGTTCCTGTCAGCCAAGCAACAATATCCCTTTGATGTCTTCCAGTGCAAATGCTGCATTGTCCAGGTAAATCCTGGGAAAGGTGTGTAGTGGAAGGGGTTTAAAGGAACGTAATTGTTTTTGTTGCTTGTCAAGGCTAAAAATCTCCATTTGAGAATACAGTTCCAGAAAAGGTCCGAAGAGTGAGATCACACATATGAGTGTAACCACATTATTGAAAAATTCACTTTGGCTTCACAGGAGGGCCAAGGGAAAACTGTTGAAGTCATGCATTGTGGTAACATAAATTCTATCTTTCTTTATAAAAAAGCTTCTCTTATTGCTGCTTTTATGAAGTATTTCACTGAAAACCTCTTGTTACAGAGTACTTAAAGTTTACTTTAAATAACTTTGTCTGTTTCCAGCTCAGAACAACCAATGGAAATCAAACCAGAATCATCGACTGAGGGGATTTCAGCAGAAGTTCGTACAAAGCTCTCTGAGGATCTAAATAAAAATCCACGGGAAGAAAGTGCAGATTGTTGTGGCAGCCGTGGAGAAGATGTATCTCACTTGTGCCAGGGTGACAAAGCTGCTGCTGGTGCCACTGAAGCCACGAAGGAGAGCAGGGTTCCAGGGCTGAGCTCGAGGCTGCCGTCTGCCGAGGACGTGTTTAACACGTTCCTGTACTGGCGCCCTCCTCTGCCCGACATAAGTCAGGACCTGGAGCTGCTGCAGTTCAAGGCTGAGAAGCACAACGATGCCTGCTCTGTGCCGTGTAATAACTGTGTTGCTAGCAGTGAAATAAAAAAGGTTCTAGAAAGCTTACAGGAGCACATAGATGATCCAGATGTTCAAGGTGAGACTCTGTGACAGTAAAATCATGTTTTCTCTGAGCAAGTTTTCTGGCCTTTGCAAAACACTTGACTGCATTTTAATTGGCTTGGTATTCATAGGGTGATGAACCTACCTTGAGCAGTAAATTATAGTAGAAGATTGTGCAACAGCTTTTTTCATAAGACCTGAGTTATTTCTAGAGCAGCTGGGGAAATGTTCCTAGCTTCTGTTTGTGTGAAAAAAATAAATTGATCTAACTACAAAAGGGAAAACAGCTTGTTAAAGACAGTTTTAACAGGTTTTGAGTATTGTAGGTACTCTGGGTTTAGTGACAGTGCTACCTGTTGCCAGCTGAATTCATCTAATAGTTGGCTGACTGAGAATGGCCCTAATTTCAAGTTCTCTCTCCTTAGCCACCTGAAACAGGCCCTTTGTTGAAAGCATTGGAAGGATATTGGCCTGATAGTGGGATCTGTATTTCACGGACCAAATCCCTCTTGTCATCCGTAGTCAGCTCAGCTTCTTGTTTCATCAAGTCTCCTGAGTGCTCTGGAGTAAAAGGCCTTTTCTTTCCAAGAGCAAATGTTTGCTAATGCAGCATTTCTATGCAGTTCATACTGGGCTACCTCTTATTT
Source organism: Picathartes gymnocephalus (assembly GCA_013390045.1). Taxonomy (NCBI): domain Eukaryota; kingdom Metazoa; phylum Chordata; class Aves; order Passeriformes; family Picathartidae; genus Picathartes; species Picathartes gymnocephalus. The sequence goes on along the minus strand of WEKY01000030.1, from coordinate 35,694 downwards.
TTTCAGATGAGTTAATTACAAGTTTAATGCTTTTAAATGCAGAAGGGAGATTAAATAACCATCTTTTGCTTTATATAGCTCAGGTCCAAGTGTTATCTGCTGCTCTCAGAGCTGCTCAGTTTGATTCTGTTGGTGACTGTGAAACCAAAAAAATGGAAGAAAGCGGTGACAATCTTCAGAACAAAATGATTTTGGATGAAACAGCTGTTTCAGATGCTACCTGCTACCAGGTGCAGGGGGACAGTCTTCCATCCCCTGCCTCCCAGGATGACATCAGTGACCAGTCAACCACCAGTGTGCTGAAAAGCACCGTAAGTACACGTTGTGCTCCATGTCTGAACTGCGTGGGGTTGTGTAGTCCCTGGCATAACTGACCCACTTTTGATCCAAAGCCTTTGAACATTACTAGACCACAGCTATCATATTCTACTTATTCTAATCAAAAAAAGAAAAGCCATTAAGGGTTATCATTTCTGTTTGCACCCAAACGACCCAGGAGTTAGTTTTGCGGTAGTCTTGTAGGTTTGTTTTTTTTTTTTTTGGATGAAATTCTGATGAATATAACTTAAGTTTATTTCAAGAATAAAAACTATGTAAAAGTAACCATCCAAAATGTGTATGAATGTTGAGTTTGTGGTGTTAGATTGCTTTCTTTAGAAGTAAATCTTAACTACTGTTGCCCTTGTTGCTGCCGCAGTCTCTACTATTTGCCTCAGTGTACAAGGGTTGTCTTCTTGTACTTGCATAAACGCACTGAACGAGGCTCTGCCTGTGCAGGGCTGTTCAGAATCTGAGCTCCATTGTTCTGCACTGTGATGCTTTGAAATATCCCAACCAGCACCGAGTCTCATTCATTTCCCTACCTGGTACCTCCTTTTACAGGACTCAGGGGAACAACACAGAGGAACCAGTGTATTTTTGAGGAAAGAGCAAGAAAATAATCCACCATTTGAAGATGACAAGTCAAAATTACAGGTGATTAAAATGGCATCTAATGGGTTTAGTGGAGTACTGCATACAGCTCATCTTACCCTTAGTGCAGTGATACCATCTGCAATGGATCAGTTGCAGAATGTGAAGGAATGCTTCAGAATTCAAGGAGAACCTTGTTTTAAATGAGAAAATTAGAAACACTGTTGCATTTTTGGTGCCTTAGAGACAACCTGTGCAACCAAGGTAGGCACTGACTGTCCTGTTCTGTCTCTGATTTACTGTTTGGCATCAGCAAGGAAGGAATTTTCAGCTTGGTTGATGCAAGGTGTTGATAAAGCCATAATGACTGTTCATGTCTGACTGCTCTGTCTTATTGAGAGGACAAATAACCATTGGGGTCATGTACCGTTGGTGAGGGTAACACACACAAGGGGTGTCTTCTGTGTTTTGGTGCTGGCTGGTTGGTAGAGCTGTTGGTAGCAGCTGTATTTTCTTTCTGGTTTAAATTGAAGTGTGTGTCTGTCCGTAGGACATCATCCCTCAGCCTTTACTGGACCAGTACCTGTCCATGACTGACCCTGCTCGGGCCCAGACTGTTGACACTGAGATTGCCAAGCACTGTGCTTACAGCCTGCCTGGGGTGGCCCTGACTCTGGGCAGGCAGAACTGGCACTGCCTCAAGGACACCTATGAGACACTGGCTTCAGATGTACAGGTAAGAAAAAAAAGTTTTGTAACAAAAAGCAGAATTTTGATGAGATTTTTTCTTCAGTTTGCACTGAAGTTACAAGATCACATAATTTCATATAAAGGAACAAATATGCACTAAAAATATAAAATTCCAGATTTAAATCAGACTTCATAAATATGATTAGCACCTTCTACTAGCCCTGTTTGTCCTTTTCTCACAATCCTCACAGAGGGCTAGTTCAAAAGCTTGTTTATTTTGGTTCTGGTGCCTCATGTAGTTCCCTTGTGGGCCTGTTTGCAGTGGAAGGTGCGGCGCACTCTGGCCTTCTCCATCCACGAGCTGGCTGTGATCCTGGGGGATCAGTTAACAGCTGCTGATCTGGTGCCAATTTTCAATGGGTTCTTGAAAGACCTGGATGAAGTGCGTATTGGTGTCCTCAAACATCTGTATGACTTTCTGAAGGTAGGAAAGTTTAATAAATTCCTCAACATAAAATATTTTCTGTCTCCATTATATGAAGAGTTTTTGAATGAGCTGTGCATGTCTCAGTGTCTAATTAATGTTTAGTTTTCTGCATTGCTGCCATTTTGTGTGTGTGCCTCTATTCCTTCTCTTAATGTGCCTCACCTCTCTTTTTTTTCTCATGTCCCAACAAAATACCAAGCTAAAAACCCTTTGTAAATGTGATTGTAAATGGTGCTGGCTGTTGTAAACTGGGAAAGTTGGCCCAGTAGCAATTTGTGTTTGGGGCTGGGAGAGAAGAGAGCAGATCCTGGTGAGCTGCTGTGGAATACACACAGATCCTTAGCTTTTGGTTATTCACTTTTATGCTGAGAGATGGTGCTTTGGGTGCTACTAAAGGAATGATTTCTTGTACTTTGGATATCACTTGTGTGCGTCCAGGCACTCAGCTGATTGTGCACAGTTTTTAGGAAGCACCTTGTCAATGGTCATTTGCTTTCAAGTGGGAAAATGCACATAGGTGTGAATAGTGACACACCACAGAACTGCAAGTTTGAAGTTTTATCAGTTTTATACCAGTAATGTTTTTCCTTTAGCTACTTCATGCAGACAAAAGGCGAGAGTATCTTTACCAGCTGCAAGAATTTGTGGTGACTGATAACAGCAGGAACTGGAGGTTTCGTTACGAGCTGGCAGAGTATGTAATTTTGTTAACTTCTGATTTTTAACCTGTATTACTAACTTGGACATAAGTAATTACATTCAGAAGTTAGCACATCTGGATTAGGAGCTAAAAGTTTACAACCATTCTTTAGGAAGGAAAAAGCCACTGGCTGTTAGGGTTGTTTGTGGGGAGTTGAGGGTGTTTGGGGTTTTTGGGTTTTTTATTTTTCACAAGTTGTCTTGTAATATGTGACTAAAATGTCTGTGATTTTACTAAAATGGAGATCTGGTTCACTTGCAGCTGTTGAACATGACAGTCTGATAGATACTATTCAGTGAGAATTTATTAGTTCAAGACTCCCTTGTAAAAATTAGTGAAACACAAGTAAAACGTAATTTTTTTAATGTGTAGGGAAGAAAAACCAGTTCTTAAAGAATAAGTTTATTCTTTTGATACTTCTAGAAGACTGGATGTATAACAAAGGTAGATTAACATCCCACAGTTCTTTTTCTACAAGCCCTGTTGATATCTGAAGCACCTTTGTAGCCATAGTTTGCAGCTAAAGTCTGACCTTTGTGTTCGTTGTGTTGCTGTGTTTGGGCTGTTGAGGACTTGCTCTCCCTTCGTAGTTTGGCACAACAAACTCACAGTGGTACAGAAGTTACACAGCAGCTCCCTGAGCCCTGCTGGGGAGCTGCCACTGGCTGGGTTCTGTGAGGCTGCTGGTTCTGTGGCTGGAGTGAGTTCTGTGTGGTTCTGAGACAGGAATTATTTTGTGAAATGTAGATTTCTGCACTGAGGCAAATGTTGAGTCTGTTTTGCAGGAATGTACAGGATATTGGTTTGAAGTTGAAAAAAGCTTCTTACGCTTCTGTTTGTAGCTTTTGGTGATTCTTTTGGATAATGTTGATGTACTGCTATGTGTAGTTTGGATCACAGTTTCTCTTGGCCTCCCTGATGGATTAAAACCTGTATCTCTAACAAGTGAAGAACAAACTGCTCAAGGGCTCTGTAGTAACCTGGTGCTTTGGTGCTCCTTCCCCATGTGTAAGAGCTGGTGAATGGCAGCAGGCTGGTGCTGCACTTGGTACAGTTAATGGTTTCCTTTGTGTTCCAGGCAGCTGATCCTGATCCTGGAGCTCTACAATCCCAATGATGTCTATGACTACTTAAGGCACATTGCACTAACTCTGTGCTCCGATAAAGTTTCAGAAGTTCGGTGGATCTCCTTTAAACTGGTAGGGGATTTAGTTCACTTCCTGGCAGGAGAGCAGAAAAATGGTCCTGGAGAGGGTACCTGAAATCACTGTTTTTTCACACAAGTAGGGTGAATAGGGATGTTTTGATAAACACAAGAATCACTGTGGAAAAAAGTGAAATGGAAAGTTTTTATAAAATATTTTGAGTTGTTAGACTACCACAGATATTGAAATATTTCTCTGTGATTGTATGTGAATGAGAAATATTTTGAAGTGAATGAAAGCCAGTATATGTGATATGGAAAACCTTCCCCCAGTTCTAGGGGAAGAAACCCTCAATAAAACACAGAACAACCAACTACTGATCTTTCCTCAAAGTTAATTTAATTTGTTATGAAGCCTACAAGCACAGCTGACTACACTGAATACTGTCTCTTGTAGAATTCAAATGAAATGATGTCTTTTTAAGTTTAAGGGCTGCAGCTGAAGTTTCATTTCTTCTTTTTGTTCCCCTCCTTTTCCCATTCCTTTGGCTCACAGGTTGTAGCAATACTACAGAAGTTCTATGCAAATAGTGCCAATGGCCTGGGATTAAATTTCATCAATGAGCTCGTGGTGCGGTTTCGCCACTGCTCCAAGTGGGTTGGGAGACAAGCCTTTGCCTTCATTTGTCAGGTTGGAATGTTCTCTCTCTGTTTCGATGTGTACATTAAATTTGGGGCTTTGCAGCAATGTGGGCAAAACTGAAATTTGGACTCACAATTTTTTGGGTCATTTTTGGTTTGGTCAGAGTCAGTGTGGTCTCAGTGCTGGCATCCTGCTGTCCCACTCCAGGCTGTGTCCCTGGCTGGGTCTGTGCTTCCAGCTGCCATAGCTGATCCTTGGACTATCTGGTATCCCAGTGGCAAAGCCAAGAATTAAATCCCAAATAGAGATGCATTTGTTTAATCCTTGACCCTGCTAGGATAAAGGATCACAAGAGCTCTTCACACCACCAGTGGGTACTGGATGCCAAGAACTATTTTCCTCTTCATTGCCACCACTCATCCCCTCCAAAACAAAAATGCCTGCTTGGGTAGAAGTGAGGAGCAAGGGTTGAATGTTAAAAGGGAAAAGGGTGATGACAGGCAAAACAGCAGCCTTTCCTAAAACATTCTTGAAAGAAATTCATATGCTCTTCCTGGCCCATCTTTGTCTGAACTTCAGAACGGTGAGACACAGGGTGGGGTGTTCTTGTTCAGAGTTTTTTTTAATAGGCCAAATTAAGGACGTGATGGAAAGAATTGACAGGAATGGCAAGTAGTGTATTTTTAACATAAATCTTGCTTTCTCCTGTTGTGTGTTTGTCTCGTAGGCTGTAGTAGAAGAGGAGTGCATGCCTGTGGACCAGTTTGTTGAACACTTACTCCCCAGCCTTCTAAGCCTTGCATCAGATCCTGTGCCAAATGTCAGGGTCTTGCTCGCCAAGGCTCTCAGGCAGACGTTGCTGGAGAAAGGTAAGGTCCTTAATTTCCTTGGAAAGACCCAACACCTCGGGAACGCTGGCTCTGCTCTGCCAGCACAGTCGATGCAAGGCTGTGAAACAGAATCATATGCTGTAATCTAGGATTTAAATTCAGATTTGAGAGTGCTCGAGTGGCTTTGCGGCCTCGGAACGGGGGATGCTCCTGCAGTGCCGAGCGGCCCCACACGGGGGCAGTGCGGCCCCGCCTTGGATCCAGGGTTCCTCTCATTAAACACCACCGTGAGTTATTCTGGTGCATCTCAGGTGTCATTTTGTGTGCTACTCTCTGGTTATTCAGAGCAAGAAGCACAGAAATCTATCCTTTTTTTCAGAAGAAAGTATGGATAAGGTTTTGGAATGCATTGTACAGTGGCAGCTTCCTGTTGCTCATTGATACATTTCTGTTTCGAGCTCAGCAAAAAAGTTTGTCTTAGAACTACTGAGTTCTACTACCTAATAAGATGAATTGGAAGCAGCACATTTCTTTCTCTGTCAGCTTCTTTAGTTTCCTGTAGTTTCTGTGAGGAGTCTATTAGCTGGATAAGATGCCCCAGATGGTTTTGGCATTCTCTGTATTTTGAACTAATTATGCCCTCGGGGTTATTCCTTTGGATTTGATTAAAATTGTCTTTTTTTCCCCTTATTCCAGCTTATTTTAAAAGTGTTGGCAATCCTCATCTAGAAGCTGCTGAAGAGACCATTCTAGCCTTGCAATCTGACAGAGATCAAGATGTGTCTTTCTTTGCCACCATAAAACTGAAAACAGCATAACATGGACAATATCACCATTGAAAAACAAAACAGGTGTTGTTCTGCAGTGAAGGCTGAACAGCAGGATGGTTTTTCACCTTGTGTTTCTGTTAGTGTGAGTAATGAGGACAGATAAGGTGGGTTTTGTTACCTATTTGAGCAGGAAGGGGGGTGTTGAGAAATGTTACAGTCTTCATTTCACAACCTTGTTTCATCTACAGCGGTGTGTTTGATTCCTGTGAGTAATTCCTTGTTTTGGTTTTCCCTTTGTAAATGGAGGTGATAACTCTGACCTCACCTGCACTTCAGTATTGTCTGTAAAGTCTTACACCACACTCAGTGTTTGAGCATAATTGGAATTTACATTTCGTTTTTTTAACAAAACATTTCCATTAGTACAAGTCTCCTATAAGCTTAAAAAGGTTGCTAAATCTTAAACCTGATTATAGCAAGCTTCCCTGAAGCTGTTCTTTCCTCACTTTTTTTTGTAGTCTTTGTACTGTTTCAGCTATTGCATTTATTTGAAAAAAAAAAGTGTATATATGTGAATAGTTTTGAATTGTAACAAAAAAAATGTGAAGAACTTAATTCTGTATCAGTGGGAAAAGCTCAAAAATCATTTCATTTTTTAAAGTAGTTACACTGCTAGAATTAAGCATGGGTCATTTTTATGTGTGATATCTTTCAAAGCACAGAGAGCTCAAGATTCTTTGTATATTGTGAGGTTTCGATTAATTACTTACTTCTGAGCTATACCCTTACAGTGTTAACAGGTCATATTAGCAACATTTCTGACTGCCCTTACAGGTGTTCACAGGTCAGTTTTTGTTACTGCTGCCTCTCCCAGGAGCAGGTAGAATGGAGATTTCCTAAGCAGAAAATTCCTTGCTCTGCCCCAGCAAAGGTCACTTGAGTTGAGAGATTCAGTCCTGCAACAGGAGCTGTACAAGGCTATTACAGAGAGTTACAGGCTTGAGTCTTTGTTTGTTTTACATGCACACCCCATTTAACAAACACCTTTTAACCTGCCCAGTGGTTAAACCCCAAACAACTTTTCCTAAGAAACAAAGGAGCTCTAAATTCTGCAAAACCCTAATGCAGAAATGTTCTGGGGGAAGGTGGTGCCACAGTTTGCTCTGCAACCTCTGTGGGTTGTAGGGCAAGGTCTGGGGCAAACACTAAGTGAGACATGTCAGGTAAAGTGGGACGTCTCCTGTCTGTTGGAACAGGGCTTTGGAAGAAAGAGCAGAATTGTGTTAGTCAATTTGAATAGCCTCAGAAAAATTATAAAGCTTATACTTCTGCTGGACCTTGTCTTCTCTTGGATCCCAAATCTGCAATAATGCGTGTCCTGGGGAAAAAAAAAAGTATTTTTTTTTTAAATTGTGGATTTAAACTTTGTCCTGCTCAAAAACTAGTGCTTAAATACTAAACAAGTGGTTTTGTGTGATAACAGTTACTTTCTTTCTGAGAGCAGAGTCCTGTCTCCTCAGCAGACCTGTGTAAATACTTGCCCGTATTTCATGTTCCATAGTAAGTAGTTCACATGGGGGAAGGTTTTCACAGAAATATCTGTTTTGTTTTTGTTTGAATGTGGCTTGTCTGGAACACAGTGAGTAGGTTCCTCAGCTGGATTCTGTATTTTGGGAGGGCTCACTTTTGTATGAGTTAACCAGTCATGTATTATAATATGTACAGTATTTGTAACAAATTGTTTTCTTGTAAGATCACAAAATGCTCTTCGGAAGTTGCAGGCAGAAATATACCACTGCTAGTGCAGCAAACAGTGTAAACTCTGCAACATTCTACATTTAATTTTCTACAGTTTTTTTTATAATTTAAAACAAATGCTTCCTTAGTACAGACTTTTTATGATTGCAATTTCTTAACAAAAGACCCCTCAAGTTAATTTTTTCTAGTTCAATATCTTTTCTAATGCTGGCATTATACTGATATTTTCTAACAGTTCAGATTTTCTAAGGCCTTTCTGACAAGGTTTCATTTCTGTTTTTTATTATCAGTTCATTAAATTTCTCAGCACTGAGCAGATTTTTTTAAGTGTGTGTGTATATGTAAGTATGTTTGAAATATACTGTATATAAATTAAATACCTTGAACGTTAACCCAACCCAGGTTGCTGTTTGTCAGATCACCTTAAATAGTTACCTTGACTTGCAATAATCCACTGGAAAACACAAGCTTCCATAGGTTTTAGCATGTTTGGTTAGTGTTCAGTAGGAGTTTTTAACTAGGATATGTGTAAAGGGTAAGCCACCAGCTATAAAAGCTCACTAAGAGGCTGAACAAAGCTCTTTGTTTTTAACAATATTTTGGTACCTCTCTGGCTCCCATATTCATGTTGGTTTTGAACAAAGTGATTTCAGTCGAGCATTTAAGACCTCCTGTTACGACTCCACAGTTGCATGTCCTAATGGGGGTCAGCATAGTTCTGGGGTGGGTTTTTGTAGACAATGTGCAGGTCTGTTCCACAGATTTGCCCTCTGCAAGTTTGTCCTTTTGGTTTAGTTTTAAAGTAGAAATGATTTCAGCATGACTAAAGGCCGCACTTTACGTCTTGTCCTAGACAAATGTATGCAATGAGTGTGTTCACGTGCAGTCCTCTGGGTTGTTTAAATTATGCAAAAATATGTATTTAAAAAGCCAGGTGGAGCAAAGTTAGGTAGTCCATCCACTTTCACAGCAGCAGCAAGAATATCACTTTTCAGCATTTCTGGCTAAGGAACATGACAATAAGAGTAGTTGGTGCAATATTGCTGGGATGCTGTAGGGGATGATCCAGCACTTGTAATCCAAAGCATGTTGGTCATGTTGCTTAGGCTGGAGCCTCACTGGTGTCCCTGGTGGGATGAGCAGCTGTGTCTGTACACGGTGGTGTTTAGAGCCCAGTTAAGTGGGGACACTCTGGAAGTGTCATTCACTTGTCAGAATAAAGAATCTATGTAACTTTCTATTTGTATTTATCTCAATAAATCCTGTGACTGTTTTATAAACCAGCTTGTGGTAACTGATTTTTGTCGTGGGTGAGATGTAAGTGCATTCCTTGGTTGATGAAACCTGTCCCAGGTGTAAACACTGTTGGCCGTCAGACCAGGGCTGGATGTGGAATTCTTCATGCTGTGTAGTAAAAGAATCTTTAAAATGTGCCATCAGTTGCTGGAACTTCCCCTGCCTGTGGGGATTTGGCTCCCTCCAGGCTCAGGCAGCACCTGTGCAGAATTTTGTGCTTGTGGCAGCTTCACACCACTGTTGGTCTTGTGTCACCTGTGAAATCCAGTCTGCTGCACATCTCCCTATGGAAGCTGAGTGTTGGAACTTGGGAGCAGAGACCTGTCCTTGCTTTGGCATTGCACAAACAACTTGTTAGCTGAGCGAATTTTTAAGGAGAAATTTTTAAGGAGAAAGAAAGAAAGAGAAGCTGTTCTTACACCTGTTCCATAGTTACACCAGAGGCTCAGAACACTGTGGCAATTGTTACATTCCCTTCTTAAAGTGAACCAAATGAACAGAAATTGTTAAATGCCAGAGCACAATACAGCTTATAAAGCCCAACAGTCATCAGGAAACTGGTGCTGATTGGGCTCTTACATGTTTTCCTCTTGCTTAGGAAAGAGAATTGTAGTCAGCTTGCAATCTCCCTGACATTGTTCCTGATGGAAGCAGACAAAAAGTACCAATGAAACAGAAGGGCTGCAATTTAGTTAATTTATGCAAAACACAATCAGCATTCAAACTGGGAGTTACCAAGCAGAATTGTATTGATAGAAAAGCCAAAATACTCTCTGTGCATAAGTTGTGAAATATTAAAACAGAAGAGAGACTCCTGGAATTCACATAACTCTAGGCCAGAGAAGATTGAGGAGGGAATTTTGTCACTTGAATTCGTGAGGAGGGCAGAGGGGCTGTGATTTAGTCCCCAGCACTCAGGCCATGCCTCCATGTGCTGCAAACCACTGCAGCTCTGCTGTGGCGCAAGAGCTTGGAGCAGCAAGGAAAATACAAACAGCTTTTTCAGAAGAGTGATTGGGAGGGAGGGAGATTGCTTGTGAGGGAAGAGCAGTGAGGAGGTGGCAAAGGACTGAGAGAAATGGAACTGCAGATGAGCTGGGACACGCAATTCCAAAGGTAGTCTGTCTGTAGCAGAACCCACATCCACACACTTTCTCTGCCTTCATTTTGTGAATTTGCAGTGTTGTTGGGTTGTAACCACCAACTGTGTTCAAAGGCAAGCAGAAGCCAGCAGTGAGCTGTGCCTGAGGATCTGCTGACCAGTAAAGTTTAGGGAGCGTGGTGGTTTGCAGAGGGGAGCCAAAAGTTATTAATTTCCTACTCTGCTTCCAGCAGCCCGTTTAGGTTGGTTTGATGCCTAAGCCAGGCTGCAATTGAGGTTTGTGCTTTGGTTTCCCTGTAAGTTCCAGCCCCCTGTACACTGTTCTGTTTGCAGCATTTGCTTGACATGACTGTCTGGTGTGGGTTGCTGGTGTTTTTCTGGAATTCCTGTGTGTACAGGAGCTAATAAAGAACTGTCAGCTCAGAACGCCCATAAATACAGTTCTAGTGGTTTGGGATAAGAAATATAGAGATTCCTTGGCCAAGCCTCTTCCATGGAATTTCTGACACTATTTCAACTCATTTGGTTTCCAGTAGCCAAACAACCACTGGGGTCAAGCAAAAGTCAAGGTATAAAAATTGATGGCAATGAGCCCCCTTACCTATGAGCTGCCATATGTAAGAGGAATGATCTAGACCATAGCAGTTGTCTTCTTTCCTCTGATAAGTGTTTGTATGCATAATTCAAATGTGTGCACGTGTTTGAATTCCAGCTTTTATTGATTGAATTGGGCTCTGATAATAAACAGTATAAATAAATCAGAAGGGAGTTAAAGCACTGGTGTGCTGGGGGTCTTGGAATTAAAATGAGTGCAGTGACCTCGAGCAGAATGTAATTTCAAAAGTGCTTGAAATATGCTGATGACATAAAATAAGGCTGAGGAAGCTGGAGGGGCAGAGGAAGAAAACAAACTCATTCAAAATGATTCGGATTTATCAGGATTACAGGCAGGTAAGTGGCTTATGCAGTTTGTTGTAGGGAAGTGTGAGGTAATGAGGCCAGGGACCAAAAGTAATCAGAGTGCAGTGGGAGTGAGAGTGGTGTGGAATATGGATCAGAGCTTGAGGGAGGGTAGGTGCAGCACTTGTCACTGGTGTCAAACCTGCAGAAATACTCTCACACTGCTTTGGCAAAGCACAGAACTTTCAGAGGCTGAGATGTGGCTGGTAGATGTACGTGAAGGGAAGAGAATCCAGCTTTTGATGTTACAGGAAACATGATCTGTTACTGAGCTGCCTAATAGTTCATCACACTGAATTTAGACTAGAAAAATTACCAAATGCATTGTTTTGGACTAACAAGCAGCCTGACAGCCACAGGAAACAAAGAGAAATTGGTGAATCCTTCCAGTTGGCTGATCTAGAGGTAGATTCTGTGGCTTTGAAAGTACTTGTTTTCTTCTGGTTTTCTTTCCTTCTTTTTAGTCCTAATGTCTATTTTAATTTTTTACAATGTTTCATTTATCCCCTAAATTGCAGGCTTTGGATTTTTGTCAGTTGTGGCCAAGCAGCTTTTGAAACCAAATCAAAGGCAGAAACAATAAAATTGTGTTGAATTCTGTTGATGTCCTCTCAGCTTTTAGTGTTCTGATATAATCCATATTAATTGTCCTTGTTTAAAAGGGCTTTCTCTAACTTGACCTATATCTCTAAATGTCATTTTTACATTTATTTTTCACCAAAGAAATTAGATATTTGAAAATATAATCTTCCTGTTTTACCTTTTAGTGCCCCAGTTTTATATATGTCCTGAAAGATTGCCAATAGTTAATAATTTCCAGTATCTGAATACCTGGGGCATATTAATAACACAGAGACTTCTCTTTTCCTCTGAGCCTTCTGTGCTGTATCCCATAAAATCCTTTATTGTCTGGAAGCCACAGCTGAGTAAGACAGTGAGAAGCTACAGGGAAAACTGAACTGGGAAGGACAGAAGCTAAGGCAAGTCGCAAATAATAACTTAATCTCCTACCCTAATCCTCATGTCATATCAGAATTAAATCAGGGGTGGTGAAAGAATCCTTGGGGAAGTAAGATGCACTTGGGATTTTTTTCTTTTTGGAGTATCTTCAGGGGTTTGTGGTCTCTGATTGACATGGTGTCCCTGCCTGGGGTACTGGGAATGTGGTGGATGCCTTTTGAGATTTGCTCTCCCCTCACCCAGGAATGGATCTTGCTGTGATTTTGATGTTGTTACAGTAATAAGGACAGAAGAATACCCTCCATGTTCTGGTATCCATTGGTTCTCCACAGCAAAGGATCAGTGTTGGCTACAATCTGCAGCCTCGGAGTTCTGTTGTCAGCTTGGGCTGTTGTCACACACTTGGCTAATACCCTCCAGTAATTTTATTTCTTATTCACATGCACACTTAATGTCCTTAGTCATTAGACTGAAAAATGTTAACCTTGTCATAGTTAGTGACTGGAAGCAGAAAAGTCCATTTAATTCTCAGGAGAATGAATTCTAATTTTCTGCTTGTCAGAAACTGACATTTTACATATTATTTTTTCCCCACCAGTTTAGTGCTAAATTTAAATGTATGTGTCATAGGAATAGACCTTTAGTCAATGCTAAACACCCCAAAAGCCTTGGTGGGGGTCCAATGTATGAGAGCCTTGACCAAGAGCTGGTGCTAAAGCTCATTTCAGGCACTGCAGACAACGGGGGGGTGAGAATGAAAAGTTAAGATATAAGAGGTCAGCACAGAGGGCAATTAACATTGCATGTCAGGATGCATTTTTCCCCCAGCAAATATGGATGGATGAAAAGCAGCTCATCTGGAATAAAACGTCCAGTGAAGAAATAAATTATGTTAATCAAGCAGACTAGTACTAATATTTGTCATTAAGATGTGACATCTTCTAATGTCACAAACTACTGAGAGCCTTTAAAAACCATACTGGTGGGAAGGGAAGTTGTCTGCAGATACTGAGTTCCCCCTTTTATGAAAGGGAAGAGCTCGTTTTGAAAATTAGATGGCATTTATGGCAAAGAGAAATAATCCTCCCACAGATTACAGCTGTTCACTGCATTGTTGTGTTGGTGGTCTTATCAGTGGATGTTTTATATGGTTCTTTTTATTTTAATTTTTGGGTGCATTTCCATAAGGCTGTTCTGAGGAGGACATTGTGTGCTGGAAGCTGGATGTATTTTGAGAAAGAGACACCACTACAAAGAACTCTGAGTTTAAATTGCAAAGATGGGTGAAGTAAAAGTGAGGGATGGTTATTTTGATTTTTACAGATGGGACCTGAAGCAGGGGAGGTGATTGTTGTGGCCAAAGTCACCCTGGGAGTCCGTGGAATTGCATCCTGATCTTTGAAGTGCAGCTCCAGTATTTTACCATATATTGTCTCTCTGTTCCCTTGCTGCTGAATGTGGATTTGCTATGCACATGTGTAATGAGCCAGGCATGTTCTGCATATGTTTAGCCAAATTGTGACCTCAGGGACACGAGGGGAGAGCTCCCCTGGTCTGGTTAGGAGAGCTTCCGTGGCTGGGCTCATCCAAGGGCTGCAAAGCAGTGTTGGCATTTACTTTATGAAATTAAATTCCTCCCACTGCCTGTTTGGTGTTTTAGCAACTGTGGGTTCTGGAGAGGCCTGGCAGGGCAGTGGGTGATGCTGCATGGCTCATTGTGTGATCCCTTGTACTGTCTGAGCACCAGATGCTGATTGATTAATGATTAGGGTGTAACAAATTAATAAATCGATACCACAGACAAATAAATAAACATCCATTACAGGGGTCTCTCTCCTCTGGTGGAGAGGGGAGACCTGCAGGCACTACATTCTTCTCTGGACACGAATGCCTCTGGCTTCTGTGCTATCCTGACAGAGGGAATGTACACATGAGATTAATTATATTCCATAGGTGGTTCAATGTGTGATGGGAAAAACCTGACATTTTTGGCTTAGTTTTGTTGTATGCAGATGTTCTGGCAGGGAAGGGTGAGTGGTGAGCACAGAGTGGGCTCAGGAGGAACAAGTCCCAGGTGTGCCTTCCTGTAAGGCCCTGGTGTCCTGCCCTGAAGGGGTTTGTCCACAGGGACTCATTTCAGACAAAACCTTGGAAGTCTAAAGATAAGATCTCATTGCCCAAGCTCCCTGTGTAGCTTTGTGCAGAACAAGGATCCTGTGGTGTATCATTTAAAGTCTGAATTTGGGCTGCAGTCCTGAAGCATAAAAACTTCTGTGTATCTGGCCTTGTTTTTCAGAAATAAAAACCATTTAAAGGTGATGTGATACATTATGGAATGCAGGTAATTAATGGTCTTGTAACAACCAAAGGGAGGATTCAGACAGAATTCAGATATGCTTTCTGAATGTGTACAAACACCTACAAATCCAGAATGGGACAGGGGAGTAAATAAATCCATGATTGACCTGACTGGTTTTTCCATACTTCTTACATAGGAAGTGTGTGTGTACTTCTGTCCTATGCTTGGGGCATGATTTATGTATTGCAATAAATAACAAATATATGTGTGCATAATTAGAAGGGACAATAAAGAAAAGCAGTTGATGAAACTGAATTATGCATAATAAAGCTGTAATTTTTCAGGGAAGGCTATAGTCGTCAGGAGAGAAAGGGAAGCTTGTTTGTTTTATTGGTGTTGTGAGAGACCTAGGCTGGGACAATTGTCTTGTAAGAGTTTGTATTTTTATGTCTCATTGTGTTACCCTATGGGCTTTGGGCATGACCAGCTGAACAAACCAACATTTTGGAACCTGAGGTACAGGATTAAACTCTGCAATCTGGCTGTCATCTGCCCTTATGGAGACTATTCATGAGGCTTACAAGGTAAGGCTGTGTATTTATCTACTTTTCCACAGTAAAAATGTATAAATCATCATTATAGAGTCCTTCTTCAAAAGAGGAAGAGATTTGGCTCACTAGGTTTGAGGAGCCATTCTCATATTCGGATGCTTTTACACATCCATGACCACTCTCTGTATGTGCTTTATTCATCTCCAAAACAACTCCAGCAACACTGCCAAGCACACACATGAAATGAATGTAAAATACATTCCAAATAATTGCAGTATTTATGTAATTTGGTGTGTTCTGTGTTCCAGAAACCCTCAACAGCAGGTTAACCCCATCAGAACCAGTGAGCTGAGAGGGGCACAGGGAGTCTGGCTGCCCAGCAGAGCCAGCCTGGTCCTGCCTGTCACTGCTGACAGGTAAGGATGGATTAGCAGTGACTCCAACAGTGCAAATGGAAGGAAAATTAAAAGCAGATTTAGGCAATTCTTTCTCCTTCTTGAGTCCTTTAAGCATAGAATGCTGCATCTATGCATGCAGGATATTTTAACTGAGATTTGTTGAGTATGAAAAAGGTTGTTCCCTCTCAAGTTAAACAGCTCTGGTCCAAGGTGAAGGAGTAAGGCTTGAGCTATCCATTGCTTGTGGCTATCCCAGTAAAATACTGATTTGCTCAGCACTCCTACTTTAAACAAACAGAAGGGCAAACAAACACAGGGAAAAACCTGCTTTGGTCAAATCTATGGTCAGAGCTGGTGAAACGTTTCTCATTTGCACATAAGTAACTTGAATTATTGTGCACACAGCTTCTGGGATTAAAAATGCATCAGCAGTGCTCTTTGAGAACCAGGTTTTTGTCCAGTTTGCACTGCAGTGTGTTCCCTTTACCTGACACTGTGCCCTGGCCAAAGCTGGTTCAAGACTCCCAAAAAGTGTAGGTTAAAGTGAATTTTCCTATCTTAAATACTCAGGGCCCATTTCCTGGAGCAGAGTTCTCTGACCCAGCAGCACCACTGCCCTTACACCTGTCCTGTGCAGAAGCAGCACAGCCAGCCTGACCTCTCAGGCCTTGGGCTTAAGCAGGAAGGGCTGTTTGGTTGCCACAGAGAACTCCCAGCTTTGCCTGTGACTACAGCCAGGGAGGAAACGAGGTGGGGGACAAGATCTCCATGTCTGAGTGAACCCATCCACCTTGTCCCTCCACAGTTCCTCGCCAGCCTGTCAGCTGGAGCTCAGCTTCTCCTGAGAGACTGCAAATATGTGGGGTTTGCTCATTAACCAGCGCAGTGCCAAGATGGAAGCTGCAATACACGTGATGGGAGCAGAGAAATCACACAGCCTTCACTGAAACAAAGGACATCGCTGGGCTCTGGCAACAGGAGCATAATGGATGTTTAATTTTTCCAGACAGGGACTGGAGCTCACTGGGGTTTTTTGGGCTCTTGCTTTGTTTCAGTTTTGCTCCAGCTTTTAAGGATGAGAATGTTGTGTCTGACGCGTGTCAGCGAGCAGAGGAGATTCACGAGCAGAGCTGGGCTCGTCTTGCTCCCCGGTGAGGAATAAAAGCATTGCCCGTCTCTCACTTCGGGAGGAGAAGGGGGGGCTGCGGGAAGTGAGAAGGCATTGTCAGGTTCGGGTCGGGCTGGAGCAGCGCGGATTAGCCGGGTGTCACTCGGCAGCCTGCAGGCATCGCGGGGAGAGCCAGAGACAGAAATGTGCGTGCCGGGGGTGGGGGGCGAGGGCTGCTCTCCACATTTATCATCTTTTGGGAAAGCAGTCAGGAAAATGGACTGAATAAAGAGCCTTTACCGAGGAAGCAGAGAGAAAATGGCCACTTCTACGCGCCCTGGATTGGAACTCTAAATAATGCTGTTATTAGAGCTGTTAAAAGCTTTGCTTAACAAGAATTGTGTCCACATTTAATTCCAATATGGTACCTGCAAGGCTGATCTTGCACCTAGGGAAGCTGCTGTCATTGGAGTCTCCAAACTGAAAGCATGGTGCTGATGGGGAGTGAAGACTCTTTGTTCTGTTTATTTCTTCATAGTTGCATCTAGTTTTGTGAAGTCTGCCAGTTTATTTCAATATTTAGTGAATGTTTTGTTTATTTCACTTGTTTAGTGAAGCAGATAAAGCAGGGAGGGTGAAAATATGAGTGAAAGGGCCAATTCAAAGTTGAGTCACTTGGGCACCATACACAACCTGTGACCACACGGTGTAAAGGTGTAATTTCCATTAATAAAAGCACATTGTACTGACCCATCACTTCCAAATTTCAGCCAGATCTCATATGTAGCTGCAGAGTGCAGTTCACCTAAAACACAACACATGAAGTTAACAAAATTATTATATTTTAAAATTCTTTCTCAATACCATTAGTGTTTTCCATGTATGACTTTGCTCACTTCCAACCCAATCAGTTTCACAGCACAACAGTATCAATCTCCAGTATAGTTAAATTTACTCCAATATGGTCCTGTGAAACGGCCTGACATGCTTTCAGCTAAATGACAATTTGATGGGATGTGAAAACCACAGGAGTCAGGGAGAAGGTAATAGTCTCTGAGCGGGCCTTACCTGTCATGCTACAAGGGCACGGCTTCAAGGGGAACAAAACACAACACTGAGGAACCTAAAGCAAGGAGGGCCTGGCCTGGGCTTCACAGGGGAGCAGAGGTTTCTGCTCTGGTTGCCAGACTGGTTGCCTGACTCTGTTAAATCAAACTTTGCTACGTTGTACTGTGGGGAAGGAACCAAAAAGAATCCTTCATTAAAGGAGTAAATGATGTCTGTGAATGGGGAGCCTTATGTCTCTGAAAATTATAATAATAAAATCTACATCCTCTGTTTTGTAAGGAAACTATCTCAGAACTGAAGTTACCTCAGGCTGACAGAGGAGCCAATAGGATGAGCTGGAAACAGGAGCTCGTGCTCAGGCTTAGGACGCAGTGGGTGTCATTGGGTTGTCACTGCAGAGATGTCTCATGCACAGCACTGAGGTTTATTCTCCAAGCACCCTTTTAGCCACTGGAACACTTGTCTGCCCACAGGCTGCGGTTGCTTTTCACTTTGGTTCTTTCCAAATGTACAGAAACTCTTGTATGGTGACTACAACCTCAGTAGTGCTGCTTACTCAGAATCACCAGCAACTACGATCTAATTAAAAAATCTTTATTCTCTGTAAAATGCATTTTCAATAAACAGCAATCTTTCCACTATGAGCTTCTGGTAAAGTATCTTATATTAATGAAATAATAAATAGAAAGTGCAATTTCTGTGCCAGTTCCAACAGCACAGAAAAGAACACACTGTGAAGAAAAACACCAGGTTTTTGTCCCCCAATTTTGTTGTTTGTAAAGTAAGTGCTTGTGAAAAAGATAATTCTGATTTCATAGTTCTTCTACTTAAATACAACTGCCATTTCAGCCTCTGCTGTTTTTTCATCACACTCCCAGGACAGCACCTGCAGGGACACATCCTTGGTGGCAGATGTGGGGCTGACCTGTTTCCACCTCTGGCTCTGGTGACTGGGTATCAGATCCAGTAACATTTCTGTGTGTGCAGTTCTAAAGGACCACCCATAGCTCTTCTGTAAAATGAATGTTAGCAAAGTTTACCTGAAAACAACACTAAAGGCAAGATGGCTTCAGCTTTCTGAAAAATTTTAGTCAACCAAGGAGTTGCTCTGCAGCTCCCTGTGCTCACCAGAAGCTTCGCAGAAGACCAAATGAAATTTTGGTTGGAGCATCGAAGACCTCGAAATACAATTACATCTTGTTCTTGTATTTTGGTTCTGCTTTGATTTGCACAGAAACACAGGCCTAACACTTTTATACAGAATTAAAATTGTTTAGACTT
Source organism: Picathartes gymnocephalus (assembly GCA_013390045.1). Classification (NCBI taxonomy): domain Eukaryota; kingdom Metazoa; phylum Chordata; class Aves; order Passeriformes; family Picathartidae; genus Picathartes; species Picathartes gymnocephalus. The sequence goes on along the minus strand of WEKY01000030.1, from coordinate 16,737 downwards.
TTGTTGCATTTTTGAAGTGATTTAATTTTGTTTTGAAGCATTTTCTGGTGTGTGCAGAGTTTAGTAACGCTGTCCTGACCTTGGAGACGTGTGATATTTTACCGTGTGCAGTGACATTTATGTACCCAACCTGGCTCCAATAAATAGGTTAATTTCCACAAATTAAAGGCCAGGTTTCAAACATTCAAAGGGGATGTAATAATTCTGTATCAACCTTTAGGATTCACAAATGGGGCAGATGACTGGGCAGTCCTTTGTCAGTTGCAAATCCACAACTTCTACACCATTTTTTTCATGTAAAATGGTAGAAGTGTTGGGACAAAATAGTCAGGTTTATAGTTTCACATAACACCAAAACCCTGAACACATAGGACAAATAACAACTGACAGATTTATGATAAAGAAGTTACTTAAAATTTTAGATTATACTCCTTGTACATCCCAAATTAGTCTCTATCAAAGTATCTCCTGAAGTAAAGGTACCTTAAATGACAGAATGTACAATACAAACCCCTTACTGTTAGTACAGAGTTAATGTCTAGACATTGGAATAGGATTCAGGAATGTCCAACTGTAGATGCTAGACAAAGAATTTATTTTGGTTTCCAGAATCAAACCATGGCTCATCTAGATTTGGATTTCACTTCATACAAACATCCACTGGGTATTTGGTGCTAGATTTGATTCTTTAAAATAACTCTTTAAAAGCCAGTGGTCTTGAAGTTCCCCTTTTATTTGGCCTGAATTAATGTAATTTATTTGCTACTAAATTACATATTAATCATTATTATTCCTGTTTATATAAATCAGACAAGAATAAGATCTTATGACCTTAAAATAAACTGAAGAACCACATACCACATGATTAAAATAAGCAAGAGATACAAACCTGGCAATGAAAGCACGCTGGTTTTAAATATTGTTCTTACAATTGTCTTGGTTGTCTAAAGAACAGTGTACACAAGTTATGGTTAGTAGCTAAACTACAATTTAACTTAAATTTCCAGAGTTTGATTCCAAGTTATTCTTTATTCTTGTTTTTAAGTAAAATGTCTGAAGTTACTTCTGCTATGTGTTCTCATTCTTGGGTAATCTTTCCAAAGGATATGACTCACTTCTCCATTATTTGTAAAGAATATGGAAAAAAGTAAAATATTATTATTTTGTGGGCATTTGGAAATGGATGTAAAAAAAAAAAAGGTGGGATGTTGATCACTGTGAGTCACTTCTCGAGAAGAAGGGAAGAACAAACACTGGCTGCTGCCTTACTGCTGTGAAAACCAAAGACTTAGTGCTGACTCAAGCAGGAGGTATTGATGACTGCAGAACACAAAGGAGATCTTGCAGCAGGGTTAAAGAGGAAAACCTTTCCCCTTTAAGTGATAAGGAGTTCGAGGGAGCTGCCTGTGTTGATTTCTTGCAGGCTCTTTTTTGTTTAAACAACCTTCTGGTTTGAACACCTCAGCCAGTTAGAATTATGTCGTGCAAACAGCTGCTGCAGCTCAATGAGTCTCCTTCTGAATTTCCAGAAATCCTGGCAAATCTTCAGGTGCATAATGAAGTGCAAGACTGAACTCCAGGGCACTGATGGAGCAACCCCAGTAACTCCCAGTGCAATCACCTGCTGGCTCTGAGCATCTCTTCCTGGTTGGTGCAAATATTGGTATTCACAGAACTGAAGTGACATAAATCCTTTGGAACCCGTTTGCATACTGATCAGCTAATGGGAAAAACCCTGTTTTGATACCAAAACTGATTTTTCAATGTGACTTTGTGTCACTGTGGCCTCTGTGTACTTTATTTCTTTACCGGGAACTACTCACTTACTTCAGTGTGTAACTACACAAAATACCTGCAAAGAACAGCCAACACAAAACCCAGTGCATTTTATAATTATGGGTATTTTATGTGTAGAGGTTCTCACGGAGAAATAATTATAAAAATTTGCACTGTCATTCCAACTTCCAATGAATATTTTAAAATTATATTCCTATTAGCGCTAATAAAAATAGTACCTGCTCTGTGATCTTTATCTGAGTTTATTCATTCTTATTTCTAAGTTACAAGCAGAAGCTCTGAAGCAGAGTTAACAGCTTGGATGCCACATATTCAACTAAGTAAAATGAAAAGGTTCACACTTTACCAAAATAATTGTGGATTTTTACATAAATAGCAGAAATGATCAACAGTTGAAGAGTCCACTACAGGATATTTCCTTAGAAATGAAGATGGATCTTTGTGCCTCTTTATTTCACAGTGTCACTCAGAGGGCTCACATGGTCACTTCATTTTACAGACGGCTCCTTTACAGCTTTGGATTTGATAATCGTGTTCAAGTGCCAATGCTGGAACACCTGATCTCCAGCCAATAAACCCCTGGGTAGTTTTAGGTACTGGAGGAGATGGAAGCACCTAAAATCAAAGTAACATGTAAAATTCAATGATGAAAAGATTTTTAATTGCTGTTTCTGTCATGCAACATTGTCATTTGTGCTGTAGTGTTCTAAAAGTAAAAATCAAATCATTGTTTAGTAGTGTATGTTGGAATTGGTTTTTTTTAAAGTTTGGTTCAATACTAAGCGCTTTAATTGATTAACATTATTAGAAGAATTTTTTATTATTATTATGTATAGAAAAAAGCTCAAGCTGAAGATAATCATCATCATCTTTAAAAGTAATTAACTTCTGTGAACAGGAGAAACAGTGTTTTCTCCTTGCTGTAATATATTTAGTAGCAATGCAGCTATGGAATAACAATTTTAAGTCCAAATGCCAAAATACTGACCAAGCTGGCTTTTACATCAAGAAGTACTTATTCATTCCACCTTCCTTCTACTTTAAGAGATGGGTGAGCAGCAAGTTAATCTGCAACTAATCTAGCTAAAAAGGAAACAAAACAAAAGCCAACAGACTGTTCAGTGACTGCTGTGCTTACTTTGGCTGAATCATCTCAATTGGGCACGTTCTATCATTTCAGCATCTGGGGACTTAGCAGAGAAATACACAGCAAGAGAACAATGTTTCAGTTCTCTTGCCAGAGTTGCTTCACTTTGTTCTTTGGCCAAGATTAGAAAATGTTTATGATATTTAGGTGGAGCAGTTCCTCAGAAAAGATAATTTTTATGGCCAGAAGTGCCACCCACTGAGCGGGATAATGAAGGAAATCATGTCCCACTTTTGGTCTGGGGGAGGGGATGATGCAGAAACTTTTATTAGTCTAACCTAGAGAGAACAGATTTGACTGTTATCACAAGGTAAATGTGCAGAAAGACACAGCTTTGAAAAGGATGCACGAAACTTCACTCTGAATATGTAAAGGGTGACCTAAATCACAGCTAACCCTTCTCTTCCTCCCCGTTCTGAGGTGAAATGGAAACTCCTCCAATGTGCACCAGGCTCTGCACGCTTGTGGAGCAGCTGGTAACTGCAGGATTTGTTAATGCGTCAACACCTCAAGGGACTGAGACTCGACTAAAACTGCAACTGGACTGAGATTGGAGGTTTGGGACAAAACTGAAGAACAAGTAGCACTAAAGGCAGAAATTATGCCATTTCATTTCCATGCCACACTCAGCACTAGCTCTTAATTTTTATTTTAATTTAATCTCAGTAAAAGCTTTTACTTCTTCCTTACCTTATCTCCCCACCCTTGGAATCCTTTGAAAGAAAGCTAGTTCAGGAAGTAAGAATTTCCAATCTCCTTTATTTCCCTAATCTTCTCTAAGTGGACTAACCCTCCTTTTCGTTAGCATATTCTGCTGCCCCTTTTGTGAGTACGTTCCTCTCCCAATGTCACTGCTTTAGCTCCATGTGGAGTTACCTTATTCACTGGTGATCCTGACACACCATATTTATAAATTAAACCATCAGTCACATTCTACTCTCCAGCTGCTTGACAGCTTTAAGACTCTGAACATATAAATGTCAATCATATAAAACAAAGTAATTATCATCTGGCTTCTTATTAATTTATGGTACTGAAGAATACACTGGCATAGTCTCTGCCAAAAAGAAGACTTTTAAATAAAGATAGAAAAATTACAACCATATCCAAATGGCAATTCCTTGTCTTAAACAAATGCTTTTACAGCATAGCTTGGTTTGCAAATGCAATTTACTTTAACCTTTAGTTAAAGACCCCCCTCTATAAGACAACTGGTTTTCAGAGCTTGTGTTCTTTTTTATGAGAGATGTTGCTGTATTGCAATTTTAAAATCTAATTTTCTAACCTTAATGTATTTTTCCACAGGTGTCACAGGTCGAATCCGCAGGTGATCTGGAAGTTGTAGCTTCGGCTTTGCATCTTCTTTCTTTTCATCTCCAATCAACTAAAACCAAAACATATTTAAAAACTGGTCTCTTTAACTTTTGAAATATACTGTAATAGGTGATATCCACATTAATCCCCTCATTTTTGCACATGAACTTCCTGTTATTTCCACCTCAAGCAGGACTACTTATTTCAGTGCTTTGGAAATTACTGGAATTTTGTTTCAGAAGACATGCAAGCTACATTTATAACTATGCAGGGGCTGCATCAATCCTGTTCTTTAGCAATGAAATAATGTAATTCCAAATGTAACATCATGTGGTACTGTATTCTAATATCTAAACATCACTGAGAAGAGACATCACTCCAAATATTTTCATTTGTTGTAGATTCCCCAACTGACAATTTAATTAGCTGGAACCTTTTCCCCTAGATTTTTAAAATACCATATGGAGAGACAAAGGGGAAATACTTTCCTGTCAGTGTGCATCTAGTACTTGTTAGCACTACTAGGAGTCATGCTTCTCAAGACAAATATATCAGAATATGCACAGCATATAAATTACCACTTGATGTATTTTATTCAGAAGAAAACTGAATATTTGAACCATCTCAAAAGTAGTGCAGTTGCTACCTCAGATGCCAGCTTAGTAAAGCATACTCAGTACATTTCTAGTCTTCTGTGCTCTCCTAATTTTGTGTCCAGATAAATTTGTGGACAAATAGATTTTATATGTTGCTTATATGCCCTTCAATTTTACCTCCTCAAGAGGTGTTTTCAAAAATCCCCATGTGGCAGCCCATCTTTTTGCAGCGTCTCTTTCCTTTTCAACATGTTTTTTCCTGAAACCAACAGACAAATACTTAAGATTACTTTGAAAACTTTCATTAAAAAAAAACCAACACGCCAACCCAACAACTGATGTCACAAAGCACAACACTTTAGCAGGAATCTTTAAACTTCCATCTCAAAACAGCAAGTTTATGTACAAATTATCATTGTGTGACTCAGAGCTAATGGGAAGACTTTCCAGAGGATTGAAACACTGCATGTGAACGCACTGCCTTTAAATTATGTTTTGTTACGAAGCGAAGGAGGTCGAAAAGGAAGCACCAATGTCCTTTCAAACATACTTTACTGTGTTGACTGACGAGATGCCCCGTCCCCATAACCAGGCGGGGAAGGAGGGGAGCGCTAGAGCCAGCTCGAAAAGCCCTGACTTTTTTACCAAGGCACACGCTTTACCCAGCGCACACGCTCTTTAAACACACACGAGAACTCCTTCAGCGCGGAGCTGCGCGGCGGCCGCGCGGTGGGAGGGGAAGAGGGATGGGAGCAGCAGCAGAGCAGGGGCGGCTGCCGGGGCCAGGGGGGGCTGTTACCAGTAGTTGTCCCGCGCTATGAAGTTGCAGGACTCCATTGGGCCGGAGCCGGGGCGCCGCAGCCCCGCTGGGACCAGGGACTCACCGTGGCTGCTCGGGCGTTGCGGAGCAACGGCGGCGGGACGGGCAGGAACTCGTGTGGGCGGGCACAAGATGGCGGGAGGGGGCGGGAACTTGTGGAGGCGGGCACAAGATGGCGGGAAATCGTGTGGGCGGGCACAAAATGGCGGAAAAGGTGGGAACTCGCGTGGGTGGGCACAAGATGGCGGGAGGGGAGGGAACTCATGTAATAAATATCGGGAAGTGCCCATACTCTCTCTTAGGTGGAGAATCCTGTTAACTTGTCTTTTGGAAGCTCTCTGGTGGTGCCACAGCCGTATTTCATGGAAAAAAGCGAAAAAATCCCCAATCCCTGCTTTCTTAAGTCCCCTCGGACTGGCTCAAGATGGCACCGGGGGAACTCATCTAGGTGGTCACAAGGTGGTAGGAGGGGCGAGAAATCGTGTAATAAATATTGAGAAGTGCCCGGACCCTCTCTGAGGCGAAGGATCCTGTTGTTTTCTCCTTTGGAAGCTCCGTGGTGGCACCACAGCCATATCTTATGGAAAAAAGAGAAAAAATCCCCACTCCCTGCTTTCTTTTCATCCCTCAGGCAGGCCCAAGATGGCGCCAGGGAACTCGTTTAGGTGGGCACAAGATGGCGGGAACTCATGTAATAAATATCAGGAGGTGTCTGCACCCTCTCTAGGGTGAAGGATCCTGTTGTTTTCTTCTTTGGAAGCTCCATGGTGGCACCACAGCTGTATCTCATGGAAAAAAGCAAAAAAATCCCCACTCTTTGCTTTCTTTCAGTCCCTCAGGCGGGCCCAAGATGGCACCGGGGGAACTCGTGTGGGCAGGCACAAATGATGGGCGGGAACAAGGTAGTGGGAGGGATGGGAAATTCCCTAATAAAATGTGGGGAAATACCCTTACACTCCACAAAATGAAGGATTCTGTTCGCTTGGTTTTTGGAAGCTCTTTGGTGGCACCATAGCCCTGTCTCAGGGCAAAAAGCAGAAAATTCCTGCTCCGTGCTTTTTTGCGGCCCCTTAGGAAGCTAGGGGAAGAGCTCAGTAGTTTTTTTTCTATGTGTCTTTAAATGTAGAAAAACACATTTGGGTTAAAGTGGTGGAAAGCTGCTTTTTGACTTGGTGTCCTGTTCCTGGTTTCTCTCAGTACACACCAAAATTGTTTTTTGATAATTTCATTGGGGAACAACACCAGTCCTGTGATACAGTGTCTGTCTGATTTCTTTTTCTGATAAATGTTCCTTACAAGCTACATGCCTGTGACAGAAATTCTGAGAAAGACCTCAACATACTTTATGGCTTCTATGTGAGAACCCAGAATATATTTACAGCTTGTAAAGGGTTCATTGTGTTCCAATATATTAATAGTTTTGGCTTTATGTGAATTTTTTGGTAATTTTATTTTCTTGTAGTTGCTGGATAAAATACTTCATCTATGAGTGGAGCCAGTTGGCTCTTTGCTCTCGTGGGTTGAAATGGTTCCCCAACCTCGTTAGTGTTGTCTGGAAATTGACTTATGTAAACACCCTGGAAATAGTTAATGGGACTCTCACACCACTGGGCACTTACTATCCTTATTAGAAAATAAATGCAGAAAGGTTTTTGACTTCAGCTGAATGATTTATAGGCAGTGTGTTTGAATGTTTAAATATTAGACTTTAAAAAAAAATCCAAAGGACCTAAAGCTCTGAAGCATTTGAGTATGAGAAGACTATATATATTTATTAGTCATTTCAGAAGTACTAAGAATCTCTGTTTGAGTAAGAGGAGAATAAAAAGTCCTTCTGTAGTTCCAAAATAGCAATACTGCTCTTCTGGGTGTCTGAGAATCATTAAAGTATCAACAAATGGAATATTTCACTTCCATGCCATTTCTTGATTCTCTAATTGATAATTAGGCTTGCAATTAAATCAGCTGAGTCTCCTATCACACCCATAAATGCTTACTCATTGTCCTACTTAATTAAGTCCTGTTGCTTAGTCACATTTATCTCAGGAACCTTCTTATTGCTTTGATGCTTTCTGTAAAAAAGATAATTTGTTAATGAAACAATCAAATTCGTAGTTTATGTGTCAGGGCTTAAACTGCACTAGCATTTATCAAGCGAGAGGAAACTTCTTATAGTAACACTGCAAAAATAGAACTTTATAATGTTTAAGTCTTTTGCACTTATTTCTCAGATGAAGGAATGTAGTAAATGAGTAGTTAGTTGTAGGTCTTATTAGGCTCTTATGAGCAAAGGGCAATATTAGAATTGCACTATGAGAAAAAAGTGAAGTAAAATTTTGATGAGCTAATAATGATGCTGAATGGCAGGAACACAGGTCTGTTGAGATTCCAGGGTCTTTTGCAGAAAGTGTGGATCTTGTAGCTACACACAGTTGTATTTCTCATCATGTGACAAATGTTGAAGTAGTTCCTACATCACTCAATGTATCCTCTTTAAATAGAATCAAACCTCAATACTTGGTGCTTTTAAAATGGGTAAATTCTATCTGAGTGTGGTCATAAATGCTAAAATTCCAATTCTTCCTGTCATCTTCTGATTAGGAATTATCCAGTTATTCAGCTGTTCAGTAGTGCTGCTGGTGAACAAGAACTCACAACTGTTCTTCAAGAACTTACAACCTGTCCATAACTTGAGAGTTACAGATTAATATCTGGAGTTTGAGATACCTTTCACCTGTGTCAGGCATCGCCCCGCCCCTGGGGAAGCAGTTTGGGTTTTTACAGCACCTGTACTCCCTTTTCTCAGTCAAAAGTGCTTGTGGTGCTGTGTTCTGATGCAGGCTGGGTACTGATAGGGATTAAAACTAACCAAGGGGAAAATGAGATGCTTTAACCCAAATACAGCTTTCTGTGTAGCTGTACAAATGCTTCCACCTGCACATGATGGGGCAATGTACGAGGGCTTGGAGGAGGGCAGTACTGGGGCCAGGTTTTTCTAAAGTTTTAGGATGTTGTGTTGATACAAACACAGGTGAAATAAGTCAGGGAACTAAATAGGCTTAAATAGGCTCTGCAGAAAGTCAGCTCACTGTGTTAATCTCTTTCGCCTGCTTCTGCATGGAGGCAGTAGACAGGATGGAGACAGGAAAAGGTGATGTGAGCTGAAATGAGTAACACAGGGTAGGTGGATATCTTAATTCTCTACTTCTGCAGAAGACTCAGTATAATACAGTTTTGGTTTTGTTAATGTTTGTGTTCAAAATCTAAGTTAATTTCTGGTTTTCTGGAAATCTCCTGTGTCTACTCTGATACAAGAATGTTAAGGCTTTGTATATTGCTTGTTTATGGAGAAAAGTATCCAGATGAGTACACAAAAGCTTTCTGTGTCACAGTCTGAAATTCCTTCAAGAAAACAAACCTGTTCTCTCTTGAGTTGTTTGTAAGGATTTGTGAGTGTTGTTTATGAGCATCTCCACTCCCACAGAATGTGCTGAGATTTGAGTCTACGTGATACTTGGATTTAAGTGCTAAAGAAGGGTTGCTAAATCAACCTTTGTGTTGTGTACTTGTTTTCTGAACACTTGTGAAGGAAACTAGCAAAGGTCTGGTATAATGGAAACTGGTTTTCTTGTGGAGATGATGTAAGAATAGTTTTTCCTTCATGGGAGCAGCTCTAGCACCATGGGCTGTGCAGCTTCTATAGCACAGGGTCCTCCTGGGAGAGATGTTTGTAAACGCTGTTTTCTGTGTGGAAATTCAGATGGGGCAGTGCCATACGTGTGCTGTAAGCAGCACATGCTCTCAGTTTGGGTAATTACCCCAGAGCTCTGTTGCTAAACCAGTATGTGACCAGTGAGTCCCAAACATTCCTGTGGTGCTAAGGCTTTTGCTGGATGTCTGACAGCTCTGTAGCGGCAACTGGCAGTGACTGAGCTGAAAGAGTGGAATAAATGCCCTCCACTGATGGGAGATAACAGCAGTGAGGGAGGGGGAATGAAGATGTCCCTAAGGAAACTCCCAGTGGGGTACACCCATCCAAGTCATGGCCTGCTCTTCACACTCAGCACTGCCATCTTCACATCTAAAATTTGAAGAGCAGCTTCATTATTTTCTTTCAGCTGCACTAATCTTGTGTCTTCCTCTCCACATCAGCAGTGTCAGAACCTCTGGAAGTGAAGCTCTCTGCTGAGGTGTTTATATATCCATTTGTGTATTGGTGCTTTTGCATTGAAAATGTTTACCAAAAAATATTAGTTAGTGCTGGCAGTTTTGTGTTTGCTGTTCCACAGTTTGCAATATGAGGTGTGGAAGTCTAAAAGAGGAGTGTTTGAGCATAACTTCACAGTGTCTTTTTGTGATGTTTTTACATAACGTTTCTGATGTAGGCAGCCTGAGACTGCCTTGTTATGATTACTGTGATTTAAGTAATGAAGTCCCATTGACACAGACTCTGGTTTCATTTAAAAAAAACCTTGCTAAAGTCTATCACATCAAGAACATGTTAATTGGAGTTCCTGAATTTCCATTTATGAACGTAATCCAACAGCCTGGTTAGAATCATTATATGTTATGGCAAAATTTAGAACTCTCATCTTATTGTGGCTGTAATTATCCAGTGGCTTTTGAAACAGTGAGGGCATGTTTGTTTTCCCAATGATAATATGTTCTTTTTTTTATGCATAGAATGGCACTTACAGCTTTATGCGGATTTCTATGCTTGAAAAATTCAGTAATTCCTGGAATTTTTGTTTTGTTTTGAGCAGATTCCTTCCTTTTTATTCTAACTAAAGATTTACATGAGAGGCTGCTTTATTGCGCTTGGTGGAAGAAGTATATATGCCCTCCAAACCAAATTGTTTGTTCTATGGACATGGAGACCTTTGTCACTTTCAAACTGGAGAAGGTGTTAGCATTAAAATCCCTGAGTCCCAGGCACTGTCTCAGAGCACAGCTCCCCAGTTCTGGTTGCGGAGAGTTTGCAGAATGCTGCCCTGATGCAGTTTCAAAGAATATGGGCACCACTTGTAGCAATGGGGAAAATTTCTTGTAAATGCCAGTGTGCAACACATAACAGAAGTCTCCTGCTGGTATGAGAACTACCTAGGCACCATGTGAATTAAAGATGAAGGAGAAAGACACAATTTTAAATTTTGTTGCATTGTATAAACTGAAATCAAACTCTTCAGGGTCTTTGAAAGTATTTTTTTGTTTCAATACAGTGCTGCATGTTTCAAATCAGAAAGTGTCTCCCTTTTTCGTTTTGCCTGAAAGGCAGGGGGTCTGGGACATTTTAATAGCTTTCATAGCCTACTCTGCAAATATATTATTGCTACACAATAGTTTCTTTGCATGAGAATTGCTTAAATGATTCAAAAAGGATTGAAAAATATATTTCAGGTTTTAATTTTATGCACAGAACATTAATGAGCAGTGCCCCTTAGAGACTTGCTGTCAGTTTAACATATTCACAATAATCTCAACACAGATGTTATTTCATCTAAAGCCTTTGAGAGGGAAGAAACCAGTAATTTTTTCTTAGAGAATATCAGAAAATATGTTATTGTTGAAAATAGCATTTTGATCCCAGAATGCTATGTAAAAAATCATTGCTAGGAAGAATCAGTAACACATTGTTTTTGAGGTACAATGCACATGAAGCTTCCTTGAGCCTCCTGTAAATTTTAAAACAAGTGAATGTTCTGTTAGTCTTATGCAATTTTGCTTCCCTTGAGGGTGATTGCAGGCAGCATCTAATTGTATTCTAATTTAAGAGAGTATTTGTTTTAAGTTCAGATTTCTCTATTTGTAGCCATCAAATAATAAAGTTATAGTCTCTTTTGGTACATTTTCCTCTGCATTCTCTGAGCATATAAATTAAAATACTTGCTAGAAAGAAAGGAGATACTTGGAATAACAGTTTTTGTTGGAAAATGCTTTAAGTACTCTTCTGTGTTCTGTGATATGCTTGTGTTTTCTTTTTTCTCTTTGGTGCACTTATGCTGTGTACTCTGCTGGCTTGGTCTTGCCTGAGAACAGCTCTGAAATTATGCAGGTGCTATAAAAATGGTCAGACTGTAAATATTATGTTGCTCAATATTGGAGGAAAAATTTTCTGTTCCACTTAATCTTAACTGAGGTTGATCTCCACTAGAGAAGCTGTAGCCAGTTCCCTGGATAGACCCCAACCATATGGGAGTGGTGTGTAGGTAATGTGAAAGAGGACATTTGGGGAAGTGTTGGATGACTCAAAGCAATGGTTCTGCAATTTTCCCAGGTTCTAAGAAGAATTTTAGGACTGCATAAGTAAAAGAATCATAGTTGGGAGAGGAGTACAGAGAGTGCACCATCAGTTCTGTGCAGAGATAGCTGGTTGGAATAAGTCCCACCAGGTTTTTCAGAAGCTGTTTGGAAGAAGAGGAGGGTGAAACATGAGGTTGCAGTTCACCCATGACCAAAAGCAGGAGAATTGCCAGTTCCAGTCAAAGAAATGTTTCAAGCTCTTCTTGAGAAAGAAGCAGCTCCTACAGCCACTTTGTGGGTACTTTGACAGAAGTAAAGGTTACAGTTACGTAACGCACAAAGTGGGATCTTGGTTTCAAGTCTATTTAATGAGCCCTGATGCAAAGAATGGCAGGGATGATAACTCTGTGAAACTTCGGGATACTGCAGTAGAATATCCTTTATGAAAATGTGTTTATTTTGTAAAGGTGGATATCATGATCTCAAATAGCTTTTAATTTCTATAGTTTGCCATTAAGAACGGTACAGCAAAAATCTCTGTTTAGATGATAATAGAAAATAGCTGCAAAACTGTAAGCAAACACAGAAAGGACAAAATTTCCAAACATTTGCTTTAAATAGGATACATTTTACTTGAAGTAACAAGCCTGGAGAATGAAATTCCATTCTGTTGTAGAATACAAAGAGAGAGAAATGCATTCAGTAGCAATCTGTTGTTTTAATAGCAGCTATGGGAGGTCTTGGGATTTAAATTATTTACACTGTCATACTTGTGTCTAGGTTCATCCTATTTTGTACTTAGTTGCACTCGAAATGCTCAGATTTTTAGATGTATGCACTATAGGAAATGTTGCCATAGTGAAAATGGTTGTACAGTGCTGTAGTAGGAAAAAGCATAAATCTATTTTCCCAATATCAGTAGTATTGATGTTGGAAAAATGCAGGATGTTGGTATTAAACTTAGGTTAGCATTTTGTTGCTTTTGTTTATCCTGAAAGTAGAAAATATTTTTTGTTCACTATAGATTTGGAAAAAAAGTTATCAATGACTTTATTCAAGATTTGGTAGTTTTCTTTGATCAGATTTGCTGCTCCTTACGTAAACTGCACCTTTAAAATTAATCTGAACAGGTTAATTGCTGTAAGGAAAATCAGTGTTTAAATAGGTGGTGTAGCATGGTATATGCAATAAGAAGGGAAATGATTAAGCACCTTAATGTATATATAGACTTTGGTTTAATAGTTCTTTGACTAACCTGGATTGTGACATATTATTTGACATGTACACACCCCAATTCAATGAAAACCTCCTTCAGTAGCATCTTAAATAGTACCTGCTCATGCAGACTTTCACATTAAAGTAATTACGGGGGAGGGGCAAGTTGTAAGAACAGAAAGTAAGTTTACTCTTCTTCTTTATAGTGAAAACAAATGTGTTTTTCTCCAGAATCTGCCAAGCCTGTGTTTTAATGATTTAACAGATGGAGTTGGCACATGTGAACCTGGAAGATGCATCTGTCTGATTTTTCCAGTCTGAGGATTTTTTAACTGCATTAATGGCACAGACAATGGTAAAATATCACCTCCCCAGGCTGCTTTGCTCTCCTAACACATAATGTCTTTTAAGGAAAAAAAAAAAGTGATAGGAGACTGGGGTGAGCAAAAGGCCAGAGAAATGAGGATTTGAAAAGTTTAATATTTTCTGTCTTCACTGCATTAAGCTTTTAAGCCTTTCACTTTGAATTTCATGTGTATATGGTGTGGAAACAGAAATTCTTCCCAGGCAACATTGTGTGTGATCTCAGGGTTCTGTTAATGGTTTTAAATAAACAACATTTAAATAAGGAGACCAATAGCCACCAGTTCTTTGTCCTTTGTAATTGAAATTGCTTTTCCAATTTGATAATTTTATTTTTTGGGGGGGTTAGTTCTTGCAAAGGTTCTGCTCATGTATAACTTTAGATTTAGCAATCCCATTTAGTCACTTGTACTGTTCATTCAAGCAGGCAATGAAGATGCTTAACTGTTTGGAATGAGGGCCTTAATTTGAATTTCTTTTGAATTGGAATCCTTAGCACTCACCTGGATTTTGTGCTGAGACCAACAGAATACCTTCCTGTGCTAAAATCCTGAATTCTCTTGCTTATTTGCACTGAGCTTTGGGATGACACTGCAGAAGAAGAACCAGATGACCCTGTGTGGTCCTTTCCAACCTGATCCATTCTGGGAGTCTGAAATGCCTCAGCAGTTCACAGAAGTGGACTAAATTCCAGGCTTTTTGTACTTCTGCAGGTGTCTCTGTGAGAAAGTCCCCCTTCTGAGGAAAGCATTGTCCAAGGGCCAGGCCATGTGAGCTGCTTAGGTGGTTGCACTAAAACCACAGATAAGGTCTCTTGCTTATGGAAGGGTCCCTCATTCTGTTGTCAAGAAAGGTGTTGTGATGAAATGAAATTCATCTGCTCTGGGCTGTGAACTGTCCAGTACCTGCTTGAACAGCACTGTACTACTGATGAAAAAAACATATTTCATTGTTAAAGAAATCAGCACAGCTTTTCTGTCTGACATTGAAAAAAGTTCAAATGACAGTGAAAAGGGCAAAAAAAAAATTGCAAATGCTCCAGAGTTCTGGGTTTATATTTTGCTGAAGGAAAAGGTCTAGTGATAGAGCTGGACATCAGAAAATGACTGCAGCGATGTGCTTCACTTATCTGTGTATCTATCTTTGATTCCACACATAACACACTAGGATTTACTAACTGGTCTAATGAGGGATGGTACCTCTGTCTATGAAATTTGCCTGGCCAATGTTATTAGTTTGAGTTTTCAGAAAAATCTATTGAAAGTCCATGCAGATGCTCCACCTGCACTTTCTGGTAAAATGGGGAAGAAGGCAGAGCTTATGGTTCTAGAGCTGTGTTGTCTTTCTTCTTCCATCCCCTTCCATCTCTGTAGTACTCCAGTCTTGATATCATGGACCTCTTTGAGACTTTTAAATTATTGAAACACATTAGGTAAACTTCTTAACTGAGGCTGCTTCTCCATTTCCTGGCATTTTGTGTAGCTTACATTGCCTTTGTGTCTAATAATCAGACACTTGCTCTGGGCTATCAACCATCATAGGATTCACAACCCATTGGAGGTGCCTCTGTCATTTGATGACAGCTGAGGCTGCCAGCATCAAATAAATTCATAGCTTCAGGTTGTAGTTAGGTGGCCTCAACACTACTTTTGCTGCCTGTCATGTAACTACATAAATAGGAGGGTTTCAAAATGCCCTCACATAGTTTTAGAAAAAGACTTGAACCAGTGCAGAATCAGACACATTTATTTTAATAGTCTTATCCCTGACTCGTCTTAGGTAGAGACAGAATAAATCTCTTCATTTTTAGTGAATCAGAGACGAGTGCTAAGAAACTCCTGCTTTCAGAAGCACTCCAGTCCCAGAAAGAAGGTGCCAATTTTCTGCAAGCCTGGGATACTGAAAATATCACTGCATTAACCATAGCAGATAGTGCTGTTTGTTTTCTTAATGCCCTTTTGTATTTTAACAAATGGTTGTAATGATTTTCGTCCTCATTTTAAGGTTTGATTAATTGGTTCATTGTGTTCTTTCTTCAGAAGGAAATGTGTTACTGATATCCCTTGGTATGAGTGACATATGGGTTCTAGCTGAAATGATAGAACGTCCTTTCATTTAGCAGAACACAAATATGCTTGGCACTCTGCTCTTCTTTGCTACTCTTCTGGCCAAATTTAATTTGTGAGAGTGATGTGGCTTCTTTGTCATTGGCTATGGTGGCAGAACTTTATCTGGGTGAGATTCTTCATGTTTGTCAGGTGAGGTCCGTAGGGTGGCAGCAATAATAAGAGAGGTGGGGTTTGCTCTTGCACTGCTCTCTTCTGCCAAAGTGTTTAATGTTGCAGCTCAAGTCAGCCAACAGATAGAAATGGATGGAAATACCAGAAAACATGAAATTGCCCTACTCTGTATGAGTTCTTTCCTTCCTTTCAAATTTTCTGGTATTTTTCTTTAAAAAATTCTGCCTTTTATTTTAAGATAATCTTATGAAACACTATTAAGGTGAAATCTGTGTTAAGGGAAATTGCCTCGAAATGCAACAATGGAAACTACTTATATTCTTCATATATTAAAGTAATCTGTGATTCAACAATTAAAATATAAAATATAGTAAAATTCTTAAAAGAGGAAAGATAAGAAAAAAAAGTGTTCTAGATAAGTCTTCTTCCTGTCCCCAGTTTCAAATTCATGATAGAATTAGGCTTCATTTAGTGTCTAAAACTGCTGTTCTTCTCTGTAATCTGGGAAGGACATGTCCAGAGAGAAGCGTTCTCTGTTTGCCATCTAAGTTTACCCGGAAATAATGATTAATTTGTGTTTTGAGTGGAAGAGTTGTCTTGCACCTAGATTATGGGTCTGGATCCCATGGATCAAGCTTAGGGAACTTGAGATCTCCTTGGAGTTTAGAATAATTGCTGTATTATTCTGATTAAATTATTTAAGGCTTCGTTTCTGTTCTAGAGAAGAGGGTATAGCAATATTTCCTTATTTCTGTCATTTCCTGGATACCTTTTTAGGTATTCAGGACAAGAACTTTGTGTTGATCTCTGTTTTGTAAAATCTAAGACATGAGGAATCTGGTTTCAGAGGGGACATTTAGGTGTTACTGTGTAATAGTAATAATCAGTAACAAATAAACCAGGCATTCAATTTCCCAGCCTTCACAATGTTGGGAGTTCCCTATTCCAGCAGCCAGCTAAGCTCAGGATCTTACTCTGGTTCAAAGATTTTTATTTATTTATTTA
>WEKY01000029.1:1564-16615 GCA_013390045.1 Picathartes gymnocephalus | reverse complement strand
CACCCACTGCCCTGCCCACCCCCAGCACCAAGTCCCATGGGCACCCATCAGTGCCAGCGGCCACACCACTGACCACCCACTGCACTGACCACCCACTGCACTGACCCCAGTGGGCACCCATCAGTGCCAGCGGCCACAACACTGACCACCCCCAGCATTGACCCCCATGGCACCCATCAGTGCCCTCGGCCACCCTGCTGACCACCCACACCACTGACCACCCCCAGCACTGACCACCCCCAGCCCTGACCATCACAGCCGTGCCCCAAGGGGTGGCACAGCCCTGAGTGCCCACCCGTGTCCCCCCTGGGAGCAGCAGGGATGTCACTTGTCCCCCCAAAGAACCCAAAGGAGCCCACCCAGAGGGAGGCCGGACGGGCTGCTCTGCAGCTCCCTGCTGGCCCCGTGGCTCGCAGGGAGGGACTGGCAGCCGCTCATCTTCAAACTGGGAGAACTGGAGGCACTGGGGAGCTCGGAGCCTTTGGGTTTGGCCGTCAGGTTCAGCGGCTGCGAGGTCTCCTGGGGAGCAGGGAGGGGTGAAGGGTGAAGAGATGTCCCCAAACCCCCAGCCCCGGGGGTTGAAGGGGTTTTTGGGGGGATTGTACCAGGGGTGAAGGGGCTTTGGGGGCTGCACAAGGAGTTGAAGGGGGTTTTGGGGGGCTGTACCAGGGGTTGAGGAGGTTTTTGGGGTTGTACCAGAGGTTGAAGGGATTTTGGGGGCCTATACCAGGGGTTGAAGGGGTTTTAGGGGGGCTATACCAGGGGTTGAAGGGGTTTTTGGAGCTGTACCAGGGGTTGAGGGTTTTTTTGGGGGCTGTACCACAGTTTTGAGGGGTTTTTGGGGGGTTGAGGGGATTTTTGGGGAGCTGTACCAGGGCTTCAGGGGTTTTTTGGGGAGCTGTATCAGGTGTTGAAGGGGTTTTTGGAGGGCTGTACCAGGGGTTGAGGGGATTTTGGGGGGTTGAAGGGGTCTTTGGGGGTCTGTACCAGGGCTTGAGGGGGTTTTTGGGGGTCCATACCTGCACCTGGAGGTGGCCCGGGCCCGCGGGTCTCTTCAGCGAGGGAGGAGGGGGGCTGTGCAGGAGCTGCACCGGGTAATCCACTGCGGGGACAGAAGGACGGCAGCTGGGGACAACGGGGACACGGCTGGGGGACGAGGCCACCCTGCAGGGCTGGGACAGCCCCAACTGACCTGGTTTGCAGGGGATGGGCTGGATGGGCAGCGCCAGCGGCGACTCGGGGGTCACCGGCAGGGGCTGGGGGCCGGGCGTGAAGGCGGGGATCATCACGTAGGGCATGTTGACCTGCTGGAGGGCACAGGGACAGAGTGGCACGGCCACCAGCCGAACCCTGCCACCCCCGGGGAGGGCACAGGGGAGCTGTCCCCCTCCCCTCTGCCTTTACCTGGATCTGCTGCTGCAGGAGGTTGATTTTGTGCTGCTGCTGGATGAGCTGCTGCTGCTGCTTGGCGATCTGGGGAGGGCACAGAGGGCTTGGTGACATCAAGGACAGCGCCGGGCTGGCCTCCAGCCTGGCAGGACCCAGCCAGCAGCACAAAAAAAGGGGTCTGCAGAGGGTGCCCGGGGCTGGGCTGCCCCTGAGCCACCCGCAGGGACGCAAGGGCTGGGAGGGAGCTGTCACCCCCACCCTGGAGTGTGGCAGCGGGGTCACCCCTGCTCTTGGGAGAGGAAAAATTGGCCTTCAAGGAGCAGGAGAGCACAGGCAGGAATGACCTGGGGTGGGGGGCGGGGGGGTTTGTTTTCTTAAGGAGCTCGATCCCCATCTCCATCCAGCCTCCAGAGCGAGGCTTGGGGATGGGAACAGAAAACGTCACCCCAAAGCCACCTCCCTGGTGCTGCCGGGCCCAGAGGGGTCCCTGGAGGGGCTGGGAGGTGCCCACCTGCTCCTGCTGCTGCCGAGCCAGCTCCATCTGCTGCTGCTGCTTCTCGAAGAGCATGGTGGCCATGTTCTTCTGCTCCGAGTGCGCCGTCAGGAGCTGGTCCCGCAGCGTGGACAGCTGGTTGATCATTACCAGCAGCTGCAGCTCCTTCTCTGCCAGGCTCTCCTGGGTCCCTGTGCGGCAGGGGGGGTGAAAAAACCCAACTGGACGAAGGTCAGGGGGTTGGGGAGGGGGAGAGAGCCAGCAGCGCCATGAGGGATGGAGGTGGTTTTATTTAAGGAGTGGAATTCCCATTTTCTTCGGCCAGCAAGATGGAAGGTTTTGGGGCGAGCGTGGAAAACGCGAGGCAGAGAAGTGGCACAGCCACCAGTGCCACCTCTGGGTGACCAGGGAATGCCAAATTTGGGAGGGATGGAAAGATCCCCGCATGCTGAACCCCTCTCTGGTGCAGTCAGAGGCACCAGAGATGCTCACCCCCTCAAAAAAAAAAATAAAAATCAATTAAAAAAGAACAAATCCCTACAAAACGTTGCCACCTCCCCTCCTGTTTGGTGGGAAATGCCGTGTTTCCAGCTGGGATGAAGCGGGGGAGGTTGCTGGAGGTGGATCCCACCTTTCACTTCCTTGGATTCAGCCGTGCTGCGGCCCAGCAGCCGCTCCTTCCAATCGCTGGACAGCAGCTTCTCGATGGTTGGCATCACTGGGGACAGGGACAGGGACAGGGACAGGGAGGAGAGGACAAGCAGGTGAGCACATCCCAAAGTTCTGCACCACGGCTCAGCCCCATCCCATCGAAAGGAACGAGGGTTTGTCTTTCCAAACAAACCCCGGGCCCGCTGTAGGTAAGGCTGATGCTGAGAGATGGAAGGAAAAAATAGGGAGAATTCCGCTGATGGATGGGTGGAATGAAAGGGATCTGTCTTTACAAATAAACTGTAAGCCCACTGAGGAATGAAATTGTATATTGAGAGGTGAAAGGAGCAATGGGAAAAATCATGAATTGCAGGAATTAAAAGAAGAAAAATTTAAAAGGAGGGGATAATGCATTAGAAGGGAATCTCAGGTATCAGGCATTCCGGGAAGTCTGTGCCTCTCAAATTCCTCAGCCAGTGGGGAAAGAGAGAGGGAAATGTGGAAATTGGGATAAAAAAGGAGGCTGCGCCCTCCAAAAATCTGAGAGTTCCCAGGGGAAATGCCCCATGGCCTCTCCCTTTATTGGAATAAAGCAAAAGGGACTCCTCTGTCTCCTTTTTGGACACAAACCTCTGGTGTTTGTGGATTTATTTTCCTAACACCGTAAATCCAGGCAAATCCCAAAGGGTCCCAAGAGGCCACCTGGGAACGTTTCCCACCTTCCTTCAGGTTCCTGTTGAAGTCCAGCTTCTCCTGGCCGCTGCTGGCCGGCTCGAAGGCAGAGCGCCGGGGCTCGGGAATGTCCCCGGGGGGAGAGCGGGATTCCTGCGGGACACGGGAGTGTCACCGGGCACTGCTGCCACCAGCAGCCACAGCCCCGGGATGGCACATCCCCGGTGGGGGTACTGGGAGCTGGAGCGCGTTCCCCAAATCCCCGAATCCTATTGCCGCTTTTCCAGCTGGAAACGCTGGAATTTTTTCCGATTTTTTCCAGCCTGCCAAGCTCCTCTGAGCTCTTTTTCCCCAGCGCAGCCGAGGGGTCGGGGAGTGGGAAAAGGCCAGGGCAGTGGAAAAGGGAGGCTGAAGGGATGGGGAACACCGGGAGGAGATAGCGAGCGGTTCCACGCTGAAGGTGAACCCCTCAAACCCCAGGGACGACCCACAAATCCTTGGGAGAAGCCTCAGATCGCAGCTTTAATTCCTCGGGATGAGGAAAAAACCACGCGGCGGGGGCGGGCGGGGAGAGCAGCCACCGCCTCTTGCACGGGATGGGAGGGTCCGGAGGCGGCACCGCCTTTGTCACACCCACCTGCGGCAGGGCCTGGGGCTCGCTGCCGTCCCTGGGCGGTGGCCCCGGGGGCTCGCGGGGCCGGGGCTCGGCGCTGGGGGCAGCCCCCGGCGGCGTCTCGGCGCCGCCCTCCTTCTTCTCCTCGCTCTTGACGGCGCAGTTCACCATGGTGCCCGCTCCATCCAGCTCCAGGGGCGGAGAGACGGGGCTCCTCATGGACATCCTGGGGACAGCAGGGACGTCACCGCGGCCACCGGGCACTCCCCGGCCGTGGGCACCACCCCTCTGGCAGCCTGGCCCTGCCCTGGGGTGTCCCGCGGTGCAAGGACAACGCCCCCGGGTGTTTGCCGTGGGCGAAGCTGAGCTCTTGTTCCCGCTTTTCCAGGTTTATTTGGGGGCTAAATTCTAAAGGAAAGCAACGCTTCACACCTTGGGGTGGAGGAAAAAATTCCTGCAGGTAACGCAGAGATCGGGGTCGAGGGACAATTTGAGGGAGCTTCATGCCACGTCCAGCAAGGCCAGGCTCGGGGTGACAGGGACCTGTGCCAGCTCCCCGGGGGTCCCCGGGACCCCCCCGTGCCTATACAACCATCGGAGCAGCCGCAGGTGTCCTGCTCAGGTGGGAAATGGAAACAGAGGGTATGGAAATCCTGGCTGTGCCCAGCAATGGCTGGGACAGCAGCAGAACGGCTCCT
Source organism: Picathartes gymnocephalus (assembly GCA_013390045.1). Taxonomy (NCBI): domain Eukaryota; kingdom Metazoa; phylum Chordata; class Aves; order Passeriformes; family Picathartidae; genus Picathartes; species Picathartes gymnocephalus. The sequence goes on along the minus strand of WEKY01000029.1, from coordinate 12,099 downwards.
CCGGGAATCTCCGGCATGGGATGGACCTGGTACTGGGACTGGGACTGGAACCAGGACTGGCCCCCAGAACGGCTCCTCTGGGAGTCCCCAGTATGGGATGGACCTGGGACTGGGACTGGGCTTGGGACTGGAACCAGGACTGGCCCCCAGAACGGCTCCTCTGGGAGTCCCCAGTATGGGATGGACCTGGGACTGGGACTGGGACTGGGACTGGGACTGGCCACCAGAACAGCTCCTCCCGGAGTTCCTGGCATGGGATGGACCTGGGACTGGGACTGGCACTGGCACTGGCACTGGCACTGGGACTGGCACTGGCACTGGGACTGAGGCTGGCACTGGGACTGGCACTGGGACTGGGACTGAGGCTGGCACTGGGACTGGCACTGGGACTGGCCACCAGAACAGCTCCTCCCGGCGTCCCCAGCACAGCAGCAGCCCAGCCGCTGTCAGGACAAGGAGCTGGCCCCGGGAACGGCTCTCCCTGATCCCACCAAAACCCCTCCAGGTGCCAATCCCCTTCCCGGCGCTGCCGGACAGGCACCACAGAAACGACGGTGAGTTTGAGAAGGAATGAGCTGTAAGACCCCAGGGTGACCCCAAACACTGGGATCTGTCCCAAAAAAAGCGTCCTGTTCCCTGCTCCCAGCGGTATCCAAGCGCCAGGATCGGCGGTGCCCACGGGGCAGCGCCCACCGGGATTTGCCTTCTCGGGGCCACCAACCCTCACACCACACAGCAGGAATGGGAACAAGCATTGTCCTCGCCTTTCAGGCAGGAATAATGGGAAAAAGAGCCGGTGAAGGAAGGGATTTACCCCGGGCGCTGCCAGGAACCGGGATCTGGGCTGTGGATGGGGACAGCACCTGCCTGGGGAGTGTATCCAAACCCCGAACCCCAAACTCAGCACCCTCTCACTCCCCAGACCCCCCACCCCAGAAGCCCCTAAGCCCAATTTGGGGGTGCAAAGCGGGATGGGGAGGGCTGAGCTGGGCCGCCCGCCTCGGGGGCAGCAATTACATAACAAACAAAGCCCGGCTCAAGCTGCGAATTAATCAAACGGCTGAAAATAAAACCTTCCTCTCAGGAACTTCAAACAAAAGAAATGAAAACAACAAGGCCGGCTGGGTAATGAAAAGCCAGGGCTGTGAATAGGGGACAAAAGGAAGTGGAACAATGGGGTGTTGGACAAAAGCAATAAAGTAAAGGGAAGTGTGACAGCTCCACAATAGGGCACTGTGCTCGCCAGCCTTTCTGATCTTAGCGGGGCTTTTTTTAATCTCGGTTCCCTCGCCCTCCGCCGAACAAACCCGCCGGGTTTCCTCCCGGCCCCGCATAGCCCGGGGGCTGCCGCATCCTGCGGCGCCCCTTCCTGCCCCGGCTCACCTTGGCCGGGGCCACCCGGTCCCCAAAATCCATCTCCGGGAAGGACCGGACACGCTGGGAAAGCTGAGCCCGCCCCAGCGAGGATTGGCCTTTGCGGGGATGTGCTACAGGTGGGGGAAACTGAGGCAGGAGAGCGCGGCATGACAGCGCTTTCCTACCTCAGCCTCTCAGGTGTGCGTGGAACTCCCCTTTTTTCCAGCGCTTTTTTTTTGTGTGTGTGTGTGTGTGTGTTTTTCCAGGCAACAATCCAAGTTTTTGTAGGTTTGGGACACCGAGGAAGCGAGCAATGCCTTTGGTTGGAAACGGGCCCAAAATGCCCCTCCCGCCCCTCCCGCAGGTCCCGTTCCCGTTGTGTTTCACCTCCCGGCGCCGCTGGAAATTCACTCCTAAAACGGGGCCGGCGCTTTAACAGGGCCGCGTTTGAAAGAGGCCTCATGGAGGGTTTGGTATCCGCTCTGCCGAGCGAACCGAAAAAATGAAGAAAAAGGGGAAAACGCGCCGTTATCTCATTGCAGGCGGGTCTCAGGTGTGGATCCGGGGCTGCCTGGGGCACAAAACGGGCACGGAACAACCGGGATCTCCTCGGCTTTTAAAGTTCCCCGTTTAATCCAAGGTGGGGAGGAAGGGAGGGAAACACATCCCGAATCCTCATGGGATTCTTCCTCCCCTCACAGCGTTTTAGGGGCTCATCCCACAAGCAGCAAAGCCCTAAAATTCCCATATTTCACCTTTCCTTCCAATCTCAGCCCGGCAACTCCGGGATTTTCGGGATGGCGACAGCATTTTTTTTTCCTCTCCTGGTTCGTAGCCGCGAACGGCACGTCCTGCAATTCTCCCGGTGGCCGTGCCACCCTTCCTGCCTGCCAGCCAGTCTCCCGATCCTATCGGCCACGGCTGTGTGGAGCAGAACAGCTCCCGGGGCCGGGAAAGGGGGTGAGGTGCCAGAAAACCCCCACCCTGCCCGGCACCGGATCCGAGAGATTCCAAAATCCCGGTGCTGCAGGAGTTTGGGATCCAAGAGATGCCAAAATCCCGTCACTGCAGGAGTTTGGGGATCCAAGAGATGCCAAAATCCCAGCGCTGCAGGAGCTTGGAGATCCAAAAAATGTCAAGATCCTAGGACAGGAGGAGTTTGGGGATCCAAAAGATGCCGAGATCCTGGCACAAAGGAGCCTGGGGATCCAGGAGATGCTGAGATCGTGGCACTGGAGGAGTTTGGAGATCCAAAAAATGTCAAAATCCTGGCACTGCAGGAGCTTGGAGGTCCATGAGATGTGGAGATCCAAGAGATGCTGAGATCCCAGCACAGCAGGAGATTGGAAATCCCAAGAAATGCCAAGATCTTAGCACTGCAGGATTTTGGGGATCCAAGAGATGTCAAAATCCCAGCACTGGAGGAGCTTGAGGATCCAAGAAATGCCAAAATTATGGCACTGCAGGATCTTGGGAATCCAAGAGATGTCAAAATCCCAGCACTGAAGGAGCTTGGGGATCCAAAAAATGCCAAGATCTTGGCACTGGAGGAGCTTGAGGATCCAGGAAATGCCAAGATCCCAGAACTGCAGGAGCTTGGGGATCCAAGAGATACCGAGATCCCAGCACTGCAGGAGTTTGGACATCCCAAGAAATGCCAAAATCCCGGCACTGCAGGATCTTGGGAATCCAAGAGATGTCAAAATCCCGGCACTGGAGGAGCTTGAGGATCCAAGAGCCACCAAGATCCCTCGCCCTGTGTCACATCACTCCCATCTTTGGGCTGATCCCACCCCAGGGACAGCAAAGGGACGTTTGCTCCGTTGGTTGTGGGTTCTGGGCTGCCCAGATTTTCGGGATGACCCTCCCCTCTCCTGCCCATCAGGTCGCCCCAGCTCTTGGAGCTTTCACTCTCCTCCCTCCCCAAGCTCTCAGTCCACAACTCTTCCCCTCCGGGAGCCCAACGTGTTGCCCAATCATCCCCCCAAAAAAAAAACAACCCTCATCCCACCCCCACAGCCCAGAAAACTGTGGAAAACAGGGGGAAAAAACCCAAGGAGGAAACACCAGAGGAGCAACCACGGCCCCACCGCCAGCACGAGCGGCGGCCCCGACAGCCCCGGGAGAGGGCAGAGGAAAAAATAAAGACACGCACGGAGATTCTTCCTCTTCCAGGCAGGACCTGAGGAATCCCGGCCGGCCACCGGGACAGACAATAGCCCATCTCCTGCCAGACGAGCGGGGCCGCTTTCCTGCCAGACTCGGAATGTCCTTTCGGGGCCGCTTCCAAGTCTTTCCGCCCCGGGTGTCTTCCAAGAGAAAAGAATGGATGTTTGCTCCGCCGTGCCCGGGCAGGGATGGCCGGGGGTGGCTCGATGGCCCTGCCTGGGGGAAGGTCACGGGGTTGCTGTCCCTTCCCTGGGGACCCAGAGCATCCCAGGATGGGGGGGGGTCATTCTGTGGGAACGGCAGGTGGGGAGGCGGAATGTGCCGTCCACCCGTGGGGCCGGGAAAAACATGGATGAGGAAATGCAAGGTTCTGAAAAATGGCTGGTTCTGAAAAATTATTTTTTAAGCCCAAAAGACAACTGGATGAGGGGTTTCAGCACCAAAAATGCCACCAGCACCGCGTCAGAGGCACAGCTCCGTGTGTCACTGCTCAGAGCACGTGTCCCCTGCCAGGGCTGTGTCCCCAAGGTGCAAGTACTGAAAAATCGGTTTTTAACCCCAAAAGGCAACTGGATGAAGGTTTTTAGCCCCAAAAATGCCACCAGCACCGCGTCAGAGGCACAGCTCCGTGTGTCACTGCTCAGAGCACGTGTCCCCAAGGTGCTGGTACTGAAAAATCGGTTTTTAACCCCAAAAGGCCACAGGATGAGGATTTTTAGCCCCAAAAATGCCACCAGCACCGCGTCAGAGGCACAGCTCCGTGTGTCACCGCTCAGAGCACGTGTCCCCCTGCCAGGGCTGTGTCCCCAAGGTGCCAGTACTGAAAAATCGGTTTTTAACCCCAAAAGGCAACTGGATGAGGATTTTTAGCCCCAAAAATGCCACCAGCACCACATGAGAGTCACAGGTCTGCGTGTCACCGCTCAGAGCACGTGTCCTCCTGCCAGGGCTGTGTCCCCAAGGTGCCAGTACTGAAAAATCGGTTTTTAACCCCAAAAGGCAACTGGATGAAGGTTTTTAGCCCCAAAAATGCCGCCAGCACCGCGTCAGAGGCACAGCTCCGTGTGTCACCGCTCAGAGCACGTGTCCCCTGCCAGGGCTGTGTCCCCACCCCGCTGCCCCACAAAGCGGCAGCGGAAACGCTCCAAATTCAGGCTCTGCCCAATCCTCGGCCGCCTCCTCGTTCTCGACACCTCACCTGAGCTCAGCAGCGGAAAAACCCAAATCTCACCCGCCCAGAGAGCTCAGGGCACCGGAAAAGCTGCAAAATCCACGCTGAGATGGGAGATTTTTGGAGGGATTTGGGGAGGGGGATGCTCCAGTGGGACCAGGAGGGAACAGCCGGGGCCAAGATGGGAATTTCCTGGCGTGGGTCCCAATGGAAAATCCCCATCCCAAAGAGACCCCCCCAGACCCCAAGTGCCCCTTCCCATCCTGACCAGACCTTCGGGGCAAGTGGGAGCCGGGATTTCCTGCTGCCCACCCGAACCAGCCGGGCATTTGTCCACCCTCTGCTCCCTGAGGGCCATTTCTCCTTCCCCAGAGGACAAACGGGCTCTGGAAACTTCCAGAAACGTCCCCACGGGGTCAGGGCACGGCGGTGACACGCGGTGACAGCACCAGCGTCACGGAAACTCCCGGGAATGGCCGGCACAGGAAGGAGCCAGAGTCACCCCTCTGCTTGTGCCATCCCCCCCAAATTTCCACCCCCTCTCCAGGGGGGTGGGACCCCATCCCGGTGTCCCCATGGGGGGATGTCCCCTCCTCACCCCCAGAATTGTCTCAGGACTGCCACATTATGTTTTTTTTTTTTTTTGGGTGGGGGGACGCCTAAATTTTCCGTTTTTAGGACAGAAAGGAGGAATCCAGGTCTCCACAGAGCCCGTGGAAGGTTGAATCCTAAAGAAATTGCAAGAGTTTTTAGCAATTCTATCCCAAAAAAACCCCAGCCTGCCTCTTCCAAAGGCCTCCAGGCCGTATCCAGGATTATTAATGAGACGCGTTTCTCCCTGATGAGTTCCGGCAGAGTTCTGGGGGCAAATCCAATCAATCCCGCCCTCCAAAACTTGAGGAAAGAGGGGAAAATAACTCAGATTGACCCCTAAATTCTCTCAAATGCAAGGCGGGGATGGAAAGAGGAACAGGAGGATCTGGGAGGCTTCATGGGATGCTTCACATCCTCCATCAGGGACGTTTTCCGTCCCCTAGAAATCCCGGGAGCCAAAGCCAACGCAAACCCTTGGGGCTGGACCTGCCTGTGCCCAGCAGGATCCCAGCAGGATGCTCTGGGTGGCTGGGAATGGGAAAACAAAGCCCCCCAGCAAGGATAAGAATGAAAGAAGCCCCACACATTTCCAGGGATCAGGATCCGTGCCCCCCACATTCCCCATGGGCACAGGGATCCTTTGGATCTATCCCAGAGCTCCCAGTGTCCCCTCGCATGGAGAATTTCCATCTTCCTCTGCTTTCCCAGTACTCCAAGGAGATTTATCCTTCAGGATCCCAAAATCAGCTGGGACTTCCCTTCCCAATCCCAAATCCAGGGATTCTGCCTCCCACAAGCCCGTGTGACAAAACCCAGCCAGGAGCTCCGTAATTCTTCCAAATAAAACCCTTCCAAACAAAACCCAAACCCCTGGAAGCCGCCGGATCCTTCCCTGGGCGTCCCCTGGCCCGGGGCCACCCCGTTCACAGCCATGAACCCAAACACGTTTTTTTTTCCTTTTTTGCCACAGGGAGGGTTTGAAACAGGGAGGAAAAATCCGCCTGGAGCTCAGGTGGAACTTCCTGGCCGCGGGATTTATGAGCCGGGAATGATCTCATCAGGGAAGAGGAGGAAACTCCGCGGCGGCGCTGGAATTATTCCCAAAGCCTGCAAAGTGCCGGGAACAATCCCAGGACAAGCCACGTGATGGCCCCGGCACCGGCACAGGTCATTCCCGTTTCCCGGGATTAAAAAATAAAAAACCTCCGGGTTGACGGCCAGGGAATTTATTTGATGGGGCTGGGAGGATCTTTAGGATAAGGGGATGGTCAAGAGAGAGGAATCGTTGGCAAGGATGGCGGGGAGATGTCTGAGAGAATAAAATCCCCTTCCCAGAGAATCCTCTTCCCAGAAAATGCCCTTCCCAGAAAATGAATGGCCTTCCCCAAAAAAATTCTGTGTCTAAACCACCAGGGAAAAAACAAAACCCTTTCCTTTTTACCTCCTTTTCCTCTGCCCTTCCCACCTCATTAAAACCCAAGAAAACCCAGAGATATTCCATTTAATAAAGGGAATCCCGACGCTCTGAAAAATGAGGATTTACCCTTTTTTTCCCTTTTTTTTTTTTTCCCCGCATCAGAAATAAGTTTTAAAAGACGTTTTGGACCCAAAAACCTCCCCGGGGCCGTGGATGCCGAGCCTTTATCCCAATCCCCTGCTGGGCTGGATCAGCCCCATGACCCACAGGGAGCTTCGGGATGCTGAGGAGGGGAGGAACGTCCACATCCTTGGGATCCACCAGAAATCCCTGGAGCAGCTCCCAAACCCCCTCCAGAACATCCACGCACTCCCCAATTCAACCACCCCAAGCCGTCGATGGCGGGAAAGAAATATTAAGAAGTAAATAAAGAAAAATAAAGAAAAATCCGGGATGAGGATGGGGACAACTCACCCGGAGCCTGGCACGGCGAGCCTGGCACGGCGAGCCTGGCACGGCTGCTCCTGCCCTGCCCTGGCCCCGAAGAGCCCGCGGGCTTTATCGGGGTGCCCGATCTCGGTGGCGTTTTTTGTGTCACTCAGCGTTTCCAGGCGCAGCCGAGGGTGGGGTGTGGGGGGCTTGGCTGAGGCGCTGAGAGCAAACAAGGCTTGAAAACAGGAGTTTTTGTGTTTTTTTACAGCGGTATTTAAAATCTGAGTTTAAAACGGGTTTTAAATCAGGCTTTGAACGAGATTTTAAAGCAGGTTTTAAGCAGACGTCAAGGCAGACTTTAAATCGGGATTTAAATGAGACTTTCAACCAGACTTTTTTGAACCAGGCTTTAAACCAGACTTTAAACCAGTCTTTTTTAAACCAGACTTTAAATCAGGCTTTAAATGAGACTTTAAACCAGACTTTAAATCAGGCTTTAAATCAGGCTTTAAACCAGAATTTAAATCAGACTTTAAACCAGAATTTAAATCAGAATTTAAACCAGACTTTAAATAAGATTTTCCTATCACCTGAGGGATGGAGGGCCAAGACATCCAACCCTTTTCCTGACCCCGTTGGGAAAAAAAAAACCCAAAGTTGGGCTCACCCACCTGCCCTGCATCTCCCAGCGGGAGGGAAGCTCTTCCCAAACCCTTTTTCCGTGGGAAATCCATGGGTGGTGTTGGGGTTGTGCAGAACCCGGCCTTGTTTTGGGTCCATCCCACTCAACAACTCCCCATTCTTGAGCTTTTATGGCATTTTAGAGCTTCCAAGAATTCCTTATTTTTCCAGGAGTTTGGGGAGTTCATCCCACTCAACAACCCCCCATCCCTGAGCTTTAATGGAATTTCACAGCTTCCAATAATCCCTTATTTTTCCAGGAGTTTGGGGAGTTCATCCCACTCAACAACCCCCCATCCTTGAGCTTTTATGGCATTTCACAGCTTTCACTAATTCCTTATATTTCCACGAGTCTGGGGTGTCCATCCCATGTCAAAACCCATATCCATAACCCCCAACTCTTCAGCTTTAACAGCATTTTACATCTTCCAAGAATCCCCTTATTTTTCCAGGCTTTCAGGGAGTTCATCCAAGTCAACCACTCCTCATCTTTGGGCCTTTACGGCATTTTCCACCTTCCAAAAATTCCTTATTTTTCCAGGCTTTTGGGGTGTCCATCCCACGGCATCACCTGCTTCCTTAACCCCCCGTTCTTGAGATTTCATGGAATTTTAAATCTTCCACTAATCCCTTCTTTTTCCAGGCTTTTGGGGTGTCCATCCCACAGCATCACCCACCTCCAGAACCCCCCCTAGGATTTTTTACTTTTTACGGCATTTTCCACCTTCCAATAATCCCCTTATTTTTCCCCGTTTTCCCATTTGTGGGCACCAATCCCACCTTCGTGTCCCCCCCTAGGATTTCTGGGCACACCCAGGAGCACCCAAGGGTGCTCAGAGCCAGCCTTGGGGCCTCTCACCGGAGGCACCCGAGCCCCAAATCGCACCCCGAAATCTTACGGGGCCGCGTTTCCGCCCCACAGCCGCAGCCGCCAGCGCCCCGGAAACCTTCAGGGTCCCAGTTCTCAGCACCCTGAGCTGCAACCAACAGGTCCTCACCTCCAAATTGTCACCTGGAGGGACAAAAGGGGACATGGAGGGGACACGGGGACGTTCCCCCACCCTTCGCTCCCCAAATTTGGGCTGGGAGGAGCTCCAGATGTCGGGGTCGCTTCGCGCTCCAGCAACGGGATTTTTTTTTCCTGGAGTTTTGGGAGCTGCCCCAGGAGCCGTCAGGGCCGTCACCAACCTCGCTCTGAGGGAAAAGGTGTCACTGGCTGCTCCTCAGCTGCCCCGAAATCATCTCCTTCCCCAAAATCATCTCCCACCCCAAAAACCCTCCCCAAAGACAGCCCTGACTCCGTTCCCGCTGCGCCCCGGCTCGCAGGAATCAGGGATGGAGAGGGTTGGATGAAACCCCCTGAAAAAAACCCCTTTTTGGCCCAAATTCCCCTCTCAGCCAAGGTTGTTTTGGTGATGTTTGCCCCGGTTCGGGGTGCGGGTTTGGGTTCCTGAGCTCATCCCCCACCTTGGGTGACGCAGAGCATCCGGCGGCGCCGGCGCTTCCGGAGGCCTCACGAGTACCAGAAACTGCAAGGAGGGCCTGGGAGCCACTTTTGTCACGGTTCTGTCATTTTTCTGGTCATTATTTCAGCTCGAGGAGACGTCCCCAGGCTCTGGTGTTTGGGGTTTGGGATACCCCACTTCCCATCCCGACCTCCAAATCGCCCCCCATCCCATGGGGATGAGTTTGGACCTCCACCCTGTTTGATTGAAATGATTGGAATGAAAAGGCAGGAAATTCAGCTCCCAGGTGGGCTCCTCACCTCTCTGGGGGAGCAGAGGGATTTGGGAACGAGGTTTTTGGGGTGGTTTGGACGGGAAAACGAAATCCAGCATCGGAGCAGAACCCAGCAGCCCTCCTCTTCCAGGACAGGGTGTCCAAGTGGGGCTCCTGCAGCACTCCAGGGGCTCCTGGTGCTGGTGGCACCTGTGTCACCCCCCTGCTCTGTCCCAGTTTCCCCTGGGGTCCCTGAGCAGTGGGAATTGGCAGCTCCATGTGCCCATCCCAGCCTGGTCCCAAGAAACTGGGATGTGCTGCTCATCCCTGGGGTGGTTCTGGGAAAAACAAAAGGATTTTGGGGGCGGGGGGGGGTGGATTTTGGGGCTGTGCCAGCTTTTCCCAGTTGTCAGGATGGGCTTTTTCTGGGAGAACACACAAATCCCACGTCCAAAAATGCTTTTTTTCCCCAGCCAGATTCCCAGGATGGACCCGCAGACCTGAGGGAACGCAGCAGGAAGGACCCGGCACGGGATCCCAGAGATTTGGGAAGCCAAATCCCTAAAAAAGCCTCTAAAAATGGCAAAATCTGCTCTGCTCTGCTCTGCCCTGCCCGGCCCGCAGCTGGAGGGAACATTCCCTGCTCCTAAAATCCACATGGAAAACCAGCGGGAAAGGGCTCCCCGCGGGGAACTCGCTGGAGCAGCAGCCGGGAGGGGTCCGTGCCACCCGTGCCTGTCCCTGTCCCTGCCCATGGATCCGGGCACGCTCCCGAGCCCGCCCGTGCCCCGGGGACCCGGCTTTCCGCTGGGCGTGGGAGGAGAACAATGGAGCCGAGCCCAGCATTGTTCCAGCCTAAAGATAAGGCCGGGCTTTGCCATTCCCGGCTCTGCCATTCCCCGGCTCTGCCATTCCCAACTCTGCCATTCCCAGGTTCTGTCATTCCTTGGTTCTGTCATTCCCGGGTTTTGCCATTCCTTGGTTCTGTCATTCCCG
>WEKY01000028.1:22303-39691 GCA_013390045.1 Picathartes gymnocephalus | reverse complement strand
GACTTCCTTTTTTTCTGGTATCTCTGGTAGGGATACACTGGATTTTTAATTTTTAATTTCTTTTTCTTGAATATGAAGAACATGTTTGCTGGTGTTCAGCTGGCTTTTTAGTCTTTGTGTTGTCTTCTTACAAGTGGCAGACTTGGTTTATATTGGCACTGTAATTTTACAAAACTCTGAATGGGATTTCTGTGATTCTGTTTGCAGCTACAAAGTAGCAATATTCTACTTGGTCTCCAGTCATTTCCTTCATGTAATTCTTCTTTGCTTAAAAACAAGCAAACTCTAAAAACATTTTCTTCCTTCCAGGAGTGTTTCTAATTTATGACCTTCATTACTTGCATTTATCTGTTTTTCTTAGTGGGAATCAGAATTTCTTAGTGTCGTTGTTTAGGAATGAAACTCCCCAGTTCAGTGTTCTCACTAAAAAAAAAAACCATGCAGCCACTCCTCCCACCACCTTCCTCCATGGGAGAAAAAAGGCAGATATTATGGGTTGAGATAAGAACAGTTTACTGGAAACAGTGGTGAGATAAGAAAACAGACAGTAACAGCAAGCATGCTAATAACAAAAATATACAGAGAGAGGCTCATGTACCTGCAAAATTGTTCACCAAGCCCAGAATCAAAAACCAATGAAAAACAGACCCTCCAGCTGCCATGCTTTCCTGGACCAAAAGCCATTTATTCTGGAAGCCCAAGAGTCCCTCGTTTTTTTGCCTGAAGCAATGAGGTGAGGTGGTATAGAAAAGCCCAGACACACCCACATCTCATGGATTTTGTGTAAAAATTAACTCTGTGCAGGCCAAAACCTGTTATGGGTGGATTTTTAGGTTTGTTTTTCCTTGCCCTGGGAACTTTCATGCAGGAGGGATTGTATGTGACAATGCCATTTTTGTTTGTGTGTTGCACTGACAATTGTGAAATCTGAGTCTGCCAAGCCTCTGAAGTAGCAGCACCCGTTTTTACAGCCCCCTCCCCCAGTGGGGCTTAGGGTGTTCCCTGAGGAGTCCGGATGCTCTTCACCTAACTCCTGTGTTGGAGGTTGTCTTGATAATTTGGGTCCTCAGTTCATTTTATGCAACTTCTTGCTTCTGCTGAGGATGCACAGGAGGAGTTGCTGTACTAGATGGTCTGTGCCTTGACTCCATTCTGCCTGTGTACAGAGCCATGAGAAGGCAAACTTGAACCTGTAAAGAGACCTTCTCAACCTTTCCCTTAAACTTCGTGCCAAAAAACATCTGGATGTTGGTTTTGATGCAAAGCTTATGTTTCATTGTTACAGTTTTTGCACCTCTCCAGATAGTCAGGATCTCCCTCCTTTCTCTGTTCAACCTGTGGCTGTAAATCAATGATGTCTCACTCTCAGTGCAGATCACACAACCTACTTGCAGTTCTCCCTGACCCCTGCTTGCATCTACTTGTTCTGTATCATCCTGATTCTGCGAGGCTGTCTGTGAAGATTAATTTGCCACTGGTGGAGGTCTGAACAGGCATGGATGTGATTGCGAGATGAGAACCTTATTTTGTTTGTAGATGATGTTTTCAAATAAATACCAGTCAGCTTTCAACACACAGCAATTTTGGATTTACTGCAGGAGTACAGTATCTCTCAAACTGAGATAATACAACTACTGAAGCTTGTAAACTGTGTTGTTAATTAGACCATGTGTTTTTGGTGGACTTTTTAAAGCTACTAAAATTTACATGTTGAGGATTGAAATAATTAGTTCTCTTTCATGTGTTTGACAGATTTGTGAATGTCATTTTAAATTTTTTTCTTATGGTTGAGCTGCTTTGAAATGTACCTAGGAGGAGAATCTGTATATTCTTCAGTGATGTGGGTCCATGTGCTTGTTGAAAATATATACCTTTCTTTTCAGAGTACTGGGTGGGGTTTATTCACAAAGTTTCCATGGCTATAAGGAGAGAGGCTTACATTTGAAGATGGCATTTAAATTCAAAAGCACACTGTGCTGGTGAACAAAAGGAAGACAGTTTCCCATTCAGCCAGGTTGTGAAAGAGCTCTTTGGAAAGCAAAGGTGTAATTCCTAGCATGTAATGGCATAAAAATAAAAATCCTCTCCATGCATATATATTTTTGCATATCAATGCAAAATGTGACTGTCTGTTAGAGAACATGTCTTAGAAAATCAAATAAAAACAGTAAAAGAAAGAATCTGTACTTAATAATTTAGAAAACAAATAATTTTGTTCTGTTTTTGATCTTCATTTATAGCACCAGCAACAAGTGGTGCAGGCTGTGGAGCGTGCCAAACAAGTGACCATGGCAGAACTGAACGCAATCATTGGGGTATGTGGTCTTTCCATTTTAGCTCTGATAGTGTTTGTAAATAGCTTTTCTTTTTCTTTCTCTCTTGCATGAACTCATTTCCATCAGGTGGGCAAAAGTTGTGGGCAGTGGTGAAGTTCAGTAGCTTGATCTTCATAAAAGCTGGTTACTACCTGAAGACTTTTGCTTGCACTGTGCCAAGAAGACTAATGGGGTAATTAATGTCTGTGTTGTATCTATTCCCCACAGCAGGCTCAGTATTTGTTGGTTTTGGTTTTTTTTTCCTTTTTTTCTTTGGTTGTTGTTTTATTTAAGTAACATTGTTTCTTTTGCATACCACCTGCCAGTCTGCTTCTGCAGCCAGGGTAACAGGTAGCCTTGATATGATACGCTGTCTTTCCTATCCCTGCTGCCACATCTTTTTCTGCGTGTTGGTTCAAGATTCTGAGTGTTAACCACACTTTTTATTGTTATATTGAAACATAGCTGTTACTTTAAAAAAAAAGCAAACAAAAACCCAACCAAACAACAACAAAAAAACCCCACAAAAAACCAAACCAACAAACAAAAAAAACCAAAACCCACCCACGCACCCATCAAACCAACCAACTAAAACACCTCCACCACAACCAAAATACCCAAACATACAACCAAAATTGACAGCAGAACAACTCATCCCCACTGTGCTTAAAGGTGTCCTGCTCTTAATCATCTAAAAATAAAGGTGCGTGGAGCCCCTCTTGTAAAACCTGTACTGCCAGTGGTATTAGCCCAGTACAGAGATTTTATAGGTGTGGGCAGCCACAGTGTTTATATTTTATAACTGGAGAGGACAGACATAACAACAACAGCCATGGATGTTCACACTTCATAAAATAAAGGTGAGAAGTCATAGCTTAATAACACATTATTCTCTTGTATAATTATGCAGCTGGAGCAAGCAGCTGTTTAAGTTATTCTAATGAAGACACTACAACTGTGCTTTGTATCTTCTGCGTCCTCCCAAATGCTTTTTCTTTTGTGTATAGATTATACATAAAAGTATTTTCCTTTTTTTATTCAGTGTATCAAACACACTTTGAAATGCTAATTATTCCATTTACTTTCATTAAAATTCAAATTGCTGAATGAAGATGTGGATAAGGGTCGCCGAATAATCAATCTGAAGTGAAGATATTGCTTCAATTATGCCTCTGTCTTTTAACAAGGAAATCAGGACTTTCTGATCATTGCTGACAGTAGTTTAGAGCAGCAGTCTGATTGTAGCTTGTTTTTAATAGGCTGTTTCTAACTCTATTTTGTATACCTCTGACCACAAGAAAGCACTGGTAGTCAATTAGAAATTATAAATGGAAAAGAGTAACCCTTATTTCCTCTGAAGTGCCCGTTAGAAAGAAGGAGGTGAATCAGAGCGCATCGTGTAGAATCATGAATAACATTTGTTGTATGTCTTTTATGCTCCAGTGGGGAGAGTGGGAAATGAATAATTTCCCAATTAGTTTTCATTACCTAACCAAAAATATTGCCTTCTATTAACATTCTTTGCATAAAGTAAGTAGCTAAAGGTTGGCTTCTTTGTTAAAGCTTTTATACATGTGTGCTGCATGTGCATTTGTAGCGTGTGTGTATACGTGCATGTGTGGTTTTATGTATATGTGCGCGTTCATGTACAGCCTACCTGTGCACACTTTTGCCATTCACCTTTGTTTGCATTAGAGAGACGGCAGAAAGGAATTTGATTTGTAGTAAAGGAAGCAATTGTGAAATATGTGATGTTACAGATACTGGCCATCACATGCGTTATTTAAGTTTATCCTGCTTTAATGAACCACTACACCACACAGAATAAAAATAAACAGATGAGACACTTGTCTGAGAGCCTGGCAGTAATTCTGTTGGCCTTCCCCCCACCAGAGAGAGGTAAATTTTCTTTTCCTGTCTGTTTGTCTTTTCACATCCACTGAAATTCTATTGTATCAAACTTCTCTAAACTATCTGACTTTGGGTTTGTGCATTAAAGTTGGCCAGCCCTTGCCTCCCTCACAAGCCTGATTTTTACCTTGCTGTACTGCCTTTTTTCACTCAGCTGCTTTATGTTGACTTAGGAAATATTGTGTGTTCCTCTTTAATTTTAGAAAAAACAGGAGCAGTATGAACTGAATTTGAGTGCTCATTAGGTTTAAAGGGAAGTAATCTCATGCAATCTTTTAGAGATTAATTTTTAAAAAATTGAATAAATAGGAATGCAAGTTATCTAATAAGCTTAAGATCATGTTGCAAGAATCCCACAACAATGTTATGTCCATACTTAGAGAGATTTAAAGTCTGAAAATGTAGCATGGGGCTAGAAAAGGCTTGTCATAGTTTGTAAAGTGAATACCAATAAAAATAAAGAACATAATTGGAAGTCATAGCTTTTTTATATATTTGATTATGTTGTCTTATGTTATTTTTCTGTTTGGTAAGTCTGACAGGGTTAGTGTTCTTTTAACCCTATGGTATTTTGAAAACTTCCAATGTTTGTTTAACCTGTTGAACTGTGTATCAGACAAAAACAGAAGTGGTATTTGAGTTTTTGAAATAAAATTGTAGCTTAAGTCTCTCTGTTTTGTGGGCATCCTATTCAGTTCACCTCACTCATGCTAAACTCCCTTGATTCAAACAGAGCAACTCTGGGTTTCAGTTAAAAGTGCACGCTACCAGAATGGAGTGTGGCACAAGAAAAGAATTGAAGGTGCGCAGATCATATCTCTCTTTGTATTTTACATGTATATATTTTTGTATGAATGTGCTCTGATTTAATGGAATCTGATGAAGCATCTTCTAACTTTGCAATATTATTCTGTCTTCATTGGTAAATGAACCAAATCACTGATCCGTGCAGTTTAAATGCAAAATACTGAAGTGAGCCCGGAACCCAGAGAGCCTGCCTGTTCTCCTGACAATAAACTAGTTATGTTTAATGGAATGAAACACAATTGTAATGACTTCTTTCACAGGTCATGTTCAGTTTAAAACTGTTGATGGGCTCAAACAAGTTAAATATAATCTATCATCTTCTGGAGAGATGCAGTGAGAAAAACTAAATCAAAACTGGGTATATCATAAGCATGCTGCAGGAGAACTATAAATCTGCAGGCGTCCAGAGTCTACCTCTGGTGTTTGGCATGGGCAGTGTGGTGCAGCATTGTTGCTTAGGGTGGTCTGTAGTGCACACCCAGAACTACTTTCCAGGCTGGATGTTCCAGGATGAGCAGTGTGATATATCCATTTGATCCAGTCATGTGTCGAGCTGCTGTGTTTTTACATCAGAATCTGCAAGATTGCACTGTTGGAACAGCACACAAATCGTAGCCTTAAATCAGTGACATGATCTAATTAGGAATGATGTTTTCATTTCCTGTATTAATAAAGTGAATCATCTAACTTTCTTAAAATGTTGGGATTTGTTTTCTTTAATCCATTATACTATACAATTGGAACATGCTGTGTGAGTGTGGTTACATTTAATAAGGGAATCAGGGAATTAATTTGTAACTTTTCAAGAATTTTATCTGTTAAAAATAGTTATTTTTCAACTGCATTTAGGTGGTAAGGCAGAGATAAAGGCTTGTGTGCCTGCTTATCACATTGAGAAAGATAAATGTACCAAAAACTTAAGAACAGGTATGTGATGGTGTTCAAAGAAAATGCAGTTTAGCACAAGAAATGCTGAACCTCAGTTTTTAGCAGTGACATTTTAATGATAGGAAGTCTGCAAAATTATTTGCCATCAATTGTGAAGGCAATAACAAGCCTTGGTGGTTTTTCACACCCTCTGTGTTAAGTGCTTTCAGAATGACAGCGTAAACTGTGTTGGAGAACTCCAAGGAAGTAAAACTGATTAAAATGTTCATGCTTGAATGGTGCTGATGGAATAGTTCATTTGGACTTTCTCTACCTCCTGCAGCTCAAGCTGAAATATTAAAATTCAGTGAATTTAAATCTCTCTCCCCTCAGCTCAGGAAAAAAACATTACATTTTAATAGGTTTTAAACTCATAATTCATTGGTTTGGAGCAGCACTATTAAATCCATTTAAATATTGCGTGTATTACTAAGGAAATGATTGAAATAATTCTTTTTCTTTACCATTCTATGCATCTGGGTGAAAAAAGGATGGCTTTGGTTTAATATTTAAGCATTTTGTTTTATTATGCCACTTTTATTA
This sequence comes from Picathartes gymnocephalus, assembly GCA_013390045.1. NCBI lineage: Eukaryota > Metazoa > Chordata > Aves > Passeriformes > Picathartidae > Picathartes > Picathartes gymnocephalus. The sequence goes on along the minus strand of WEKY01000028.1, from coordinate 33,188 downwards.
TCTTCTTAAAAAATAAGCAAATGGCAGTTACTGGAAGAAAAGACTCCTTCTGTCTTGTCACATATAATTACTATGTTAAAATGTTTCTTCTTAAATGCACTGTTTGTCACAATTTCTGCCCTATGTTTGAGGCCAAGGTTCTTGTTTGACCCATCTCAAAAGGTCTGTAATTTTTGTTTGCTTTCAAGAGAGTAATTGTTTTACAGCTGTGGAGAACAACAGTTGTTTAGAAAATAGGCACGGAAGCCTTTAAAAGCAGTGTGGTGCAGATAAGTACACACAAGGAGAAATGAAGAGTTGGCCGCAGTGCCTGCCATCATTGCCATGGTGCCTCGTCCAGGGTTGCAGATGCCAAACTCTGCTTAGCATGCAGAGGCATCTCCTGCTCCTCTCAGATGGTGTCTTGTTTCTGGCTTGTGTGTGCAGGTGCGGTGAGGAGGAGTGAGGGTTTTCTGCTTGAACCAGTACACACAGTTTGTATGGAAAAGTTGTTTCTGCCCAGTGTGTTAATTCAGAAACAGTGGTGTCAGGGATGATGGGCTGGGGCAGTTAGAACAAGTGTGTTGTAGCATGGAGGCAACAGTCACTTGTTTCTCCAGCCCGTCTGTATTGCTCTCTCAAGGTGTGTTAAGCAGTGGTTGAAGCTTAAATTCTGTAAAACAAGTTGGTGGTCTGCTGTGTATTGTACACAGGTTGTTAAAAGTGGGAAGGTGACAGCAGGGGTTGACTTAATAGCTATGTGCTTCAAGTTATGTTTATTTGTGTACCCTAAAGAAGTGTTGAAATTCATTGCTCCCCATTTAATTGCAAACTCTTGTTTGCTGATTTTTTTATTGAGTGGTGATATGGTCCTGCAAATATTTTCATCCTGCCCAGTGCCTGAAATTGATTTGTAGAAGGAATTGTTGATATAGAATGCTTTTGGGTGAGTGCTTTTGGTTTTGAATAATTCACCTGACGTCTGGCTAAGTTAGACACCCTCTTTTTTGGTAGCAAGGAGGTGTTTTTGAGGAATTTGTCATCTTGTTCCCTTATTCCCATGTGCCAGCCTCAGAGAGAGCCTTGAAGGTGAGGCCTAATTTAAATAAATCTCTTCCATATGCAGCATCATCTTAACTTAAAGAAACTGAAAATGATCTTTTTAGGGATTTCTGAGGGTGTGAATCTGAATGTAAATAATTTCCAGGTTCCATATTTCCGAGGATGGATTTTAAATACTGTTGCTACACTTTGAGTGGGCTGTCACCATCTTCTGCTTTTTGTCCTATTTTCAGTAGCTGTGGTAGCTACTTGAATGCATATTGGTCTATCACTGTATGAGCAGTCAGTAGCATTGCAGTGTGAAGTGCTGACCACTCATGGCAGCTCACTGCCAATATGCTGGTGCCAGAGCCCTTTGCTTGTTATGCTTAAGTAAATGCATATGACATGAGTGTTGTGGCTCACACACTTTATCTCATCAGACAGAAGAACTGACTTTTGCCTCCGTGTTTCTCAAGGTTTTACAAACCTTGGTACCAAAGCTATGTGACCACCATATCGTTTTTGTTTTTTAAGTTAGGATTAATCAGTGCAGATATGAAGAGTCCTTTGGAAAATTTTCGTGATACTCTGTAGCATGAACATATGCAATATTTTGTTTATGACTTACATTTGCATGGTTTCACTTCACACACTATAGTAAGGAGACAATACTGTTAACAGCAGGGTCTGTACTCTAGTAAATGGAAGATGTGGGCAACCAAATACTGATGTGCTGTGTTCCATTTTGGTCTGTTATATGCTGTGTATTGCCTTCAGTGATAGCCTTATACCAGTCCTCTGGAAAAGAAAAATTACATCTGTTTGGCTTTAAAGTATTGTGAAGGCAGGAATTTTCCCAAAACTACTTGATTGTAAAGTCAGCAATGTTTATGTACTCAGTGACAATGTTGTCTATTTAAATAGGTACTCTTACTGTACGGTATAGCCTAAAGGCACTTGCTATTGTATCATGGTTTCATACTACAAGAGTTCGGATACCACCCCTGAACAAGGTCATACATTTGCCACCTAGGCTTCTTCCCAACCACACTTTGCAGGCTGTTGCCTACAGCAATGAATGAGGACCAAGACTGTATTATAGAGTGGATCAGTTAAGTGTTTGCATTGCTTCAGGTAGGTGGATAGTTCTTTTCATGTCTTCTGTCTTAAATATAGGACAAAGCAAGGGCTCTAGCGCTTAACTGGGATGGACACTAAAGTACTGCATAACTAGAGTATTTCGCCGTGTTATGTCCATCCGTGAAGAAGGAATTAAGGAGGCCTTAAATACTTATGTTGTCTGATATTTCAGAATGTTTGATTTTTATTAGCAAGACAGTTACTTGCGTATTGCTTGGTGAATTTTTCACAGCCATGTGCTTGGGTATATGAATGCATCACACTGATGAGCTAACTCAAGGAATGTTTGTGCAACAGGGGAGTATTGCTTTCCCTGTTATACCTTTTAAAGAGGCTAAGGCAAAAAGAACAAGTGGTCCTTCCACAGTCTCAGGGCTGCAACTTAAGTCCAGGTGATTTGATCCTTGTCAAGACCTTCCTTTATCAAAGCTGCTGTAACTGGGAAATTGCACTAAAGCAAAACGAATCACTTTAAGTTTTGGTTACTTGGGTAATGGGCGCTACATTAAAGAGACAGAACTCTACATCTCACAGGGAAATCTGCTTGGAGAGAGGTAATGGTATCCACGTGTCCTAACATTTGTGGAAGACTCTACTCACCTCTGGGAAGAGCAGGCATTACAGTTCCTCTGCACAGGACCACAGTTGCACCAGAAATGGCTGCCTTTAAAGACACAGAACGGGTGGGAAAGAATGGATCAGTCTGTGCAACCCAGGTTTTTATCCCAAGAAAAGACAACTTGTTGAAATCCAACACAATATGTACTTGAGTGTTGTAAGCATGATGAAACATGGTTATTAGCACTTAGACTTAGGAACCTCTGCTTCTCAGTAATTGCTATCTAGAAATCTGTTTTAGTAAGGATCGTCTTGATAAGATGCATTAGAGAAATATATGTGTGAGATGCACAGCATGCATCTATTTTATGCTGGTATTCCATGGCTCTAAAACTATACCTTGTGAGGAATCTTAGAAGTGAATTATAGTTGCCACATTTTAAAACTCTGGTAATAGAATTGATTATAGGTTTAGCCACTTGAATCTCTCTGTGACCAGTGCCATTGCTTAACTACTAGCTTTTAGTGTTTGATTCGTGATGTATCTCAGATGGTAACTTTTTCACTTTTTAGCCCAGATTTTCAGAAACTTTTTACTATGGTGACCCTAGAAGATTATTTAGAAGTCTGCTGAGAAAAGCACAGACGTTACTCTTCATTTCTAAAGGAAAGATCAAAATTTACAAGGTCACAACAGAGATGCTGTTTTTTTACTCTTAGTCCAGAGGAGACAAAAAATCTCTTCCCAGTGTCTGTGGATAGGACATTAGTGGAGCATTTGGTTAATGCAGTACCTGAACCAGTGTGCACCTACTTACCCACAGGTTAATTTTGCCATCTGTTTATATGCAGCAGAAAACACCCATTTGCTCACATTGTTATTATTTACTCTGCTCTGCGTGAAAAGGTTTTGAAGCAGAGGTTTGGTACATCAAGGCACATACCACACCACTGGCATGCCTCATGGCAAGACCTTTAGCTTACTATTTATGCTTTCTGCTTTCTCTGGTGGATGTGGATTTTCTTTTCCTTAGAAATTGATGGGGGAGAAGGAAGAGGAGAGTTTTAAGTTGCATGATTTATGCAGGAATTTCTGCCCTTTATTAAATGGTACTAGAAAGTGATTCTGAAGAGTTTAATTCTTCCTCCCTCCACTTCCAGTGTGAAATTGGGGTGAAGTCCTGCAATCAGAAGAAGGAACTACTGAACTCTAATACTCTGTAGGAAGGTGAACTTAGCCTTTTGCAGAGGACTGGGTTTTTCCCTTATTAAGATTCTGTCCAGTTTTTGGCCATGAATCTTTTATTTATTAGTGGGTTGTATTAATTTTTGTCCTCTGTCTATGCTGTTTCACTGATTGAAAAATAGTCGTAAGAGTGGAAGGGAGGACAAATGGTGAAACCTGTATCCTGACAGATGTTCCCATGTATATGATTAAGAACGGAAATGTGCTCTGCATATATTGCCTTTCATCCCACAATATGATTTCAGAGATGACTTTTTGTTCCTAGATCACTTAAAAGATCTTTGAAGCAATTTGTAGAGATATGATTCTGAGGGTTTCTTTGTTATTTATGTAGGACCTCTAAATGTTCCTCTTCTGATTAATGACAGCTATTGATTTTTTTCCTTCCCGCCATAGTTTCCTCAGCACAGCTTGCTTTCCTTCTGTGGAATCAGCCTACTCAAAGACAAAAATTGCTGATTCTTCGAGACCAAGTAGCCTGGCATTTGGTTCTTAAAAAAAAAAACCCCACCATTATTATTATCATTATGCTTATTAGTCTGCTCCTTATTCTCTCTCCTTGTTCATTGTTTTTCTTTTTTATTCCTAGATTTTTAAGATCTGTTTTCATTCTTCTTTGTGAACAGACACATCCAAATTTCTTAGTAGATCAGTTGCATCTGAGTATTTCCACTATTGAGTTTCCACTAATCTCTGATATATTTCATAGAATCACAGAAATTTTTTTAATGTTGGAAAAGACTTCTAAGATCATTGAATCCAACCATTAGACCAGCACTACTGTGTTCACAACCAAAGCATGTTCCCAGGTGCCACATCCAGTTTTTCTGAGGGCTTTCAGTTATGGTGGTTCTACCACTTTCCTGGACGGCCTGTTCCAATGCATGACCATGTTTTTAGTGAAGAGGTTTTTCCTAATATCCAATCTAAACCTCCCCTGGTACAACTTGAGACTGTTTGCTCTCATCCAATAGCTAGTTGCCTGGGAGAAGAGACTGACTCCTGCTGCACTGCAGCCTCCTCTCAGGCTGTTGTAGGCAGTCTCCTGAGCCTCCTTTTCTCCAGTCCAAATGGCCCCAGCTAGCTTGGCCTCTCCTCATAGGACTTGTGTTCCAGACCCTTCACCTGCTCCGTTGGGCAACGGACACACTCCAGCACCTCCATGCCTTTCCTGAGCTGAGGGGCCCAGAACTCGAGGTGAGGCCTCACCAGTGGGAGTACAGGGCAATGATCCCTTCCCTCCTGGCCGCACTGTTGCTGATAAAGGCCAGGATGCCATAGGCCTTCCTGGGCACATGGACACAGCTGCCTCGTGTTCAGCTGCTGACAACCAGGCACTCCCAGGTCTTCTTCCACCAGTCATCTCTCCAGCCACTCTGTCTGTGCACTGCACGGGGCTATTGTGACTTGGTCTTGTTGAACCTTATACTGTTAGCCTTAGCTCACTGATCCAGTCAAGAACCCTCAGCAGAGCCTTCCTGCCATCCTGCCCAACATGGTGTCTTCTGCCAACTGACTGAGGGGCACTCAATCCCCTTCTCCAGACTGTCAGTGAAGATGTTCAACAGAGCTGTCTTCAACACTGAGCCCTGGGCTGCCAGCTGATGTGGCAATATTCCGCAGTATTCACCAATAGTGCGGGCCCAACCATCCAGTCAGTTTTTACCTAGCAAAGACTGCACTCATCCATACCAGCTTCTCCAAGAGAATGCTATGAGAAAAAGTGTCAAAAGCTTTACTAAAGTCCGTGTAGACAACATCCACAGGCTTTCTCTCATCCATCTGGTTGGTCAAGCAGGACGTGCCTTTCATAAACCCATGCTGGCTGGGCCAAGATGGCCTCTGACCACCACCTCTCTTACTGATTGTTGTCTGTTCACAAACAGCAGGTCCCGTAGGGCACCAGCCCTTGTTTTCTCCCTCACCCACTGTGTCAGAAAATTGGCCTAGGAACTTCCTGGACTGTGTCTGTTGTGTTTTATTTCCAGCAGACATCTTGTAAGTTGAAATTACTTAGGAGGAAGGGCCTGTGATTGTGAGATTTCTGCCAGCTGCTGCTCATAGAATATTTCATCTACCACTTCATCTTGGTGGTCTGTAGCAAGACTCCCACCAGGATATTTCCTTTTATTCTGGGCACTCTAATAATTTTCAAAATTCTCACCCTCCCTTAAAAGAGTAAGCGTATTAGATTGTTCTACTCTACATCAGTGCCACTGTTTCTTTATGCAGACTAATTATATGGTGCATATATCCATATAGCTCCAGAACCGTTCCACTGGAGAAACTGCTGTATGGCTCTCTTTGTAGGCTGTTTTGCTGTCTTGTATCATAATATCAGAAAAACTTTTTTTTTTAAGTATCTGCCACCAGAGAGAGAACAGTACAAAGGAAGTACAAACAGTGTGGATCACATCAAGGGTGTGAACAGGCATGCTGGACAAAAATTCGTATCATCTTAAGTACACTCATAACTGTGTGTGCTAAAGAATTGCCTTTGCTGGTTTTCAAACCAATGACATTGATATTGTGTACTCTTGAGCTATTGCTTTTATGTCTTTGTTTCCTCTTCATCTTGGGTTCTGTTTTGTCTGTATGCTATCTTACTAATGATTCACTCTGGGCAACCAGTCATATCACTTAACTTGTTTCAAACAAATAGTGAAGCTACTTGATTCAGATTTTTTGAGGTCCTCTCCCAGCACTGTTGCAGGTATAAGTAGTGAACACGTGTAAAAATATAAAAAAGAAAATATCTTTTTGAGACATTAGTTTGTTAACATTAGAAATGTCTTCAGGTTAGAGTAGTGTGTTAAGGTTGTTTGAGTAATGACTGTGACTTTTCAAGGTCTGTAAGAGGGGAAGTGGTAGATTACTGCAACACAGAGCTGCTTGGAAAGTATCCAGTAAAAACTTGAACCTCTGCCAGGAAAATAGGCTTTGAATGTGCTGACTATAACAAGAGAGCATTCAAAGCTAATTTTTTAGTGGGTTTGTTATCACATTTTACTTAAAAGTTGATCTCTTAAGATGTGTTGGGAAAAGAATTAAGCTAAGCATCAACATTTAGAATGGTGGTTCTAAAAATTAATGTTACTTGGATAAAAACCTTCAGCAATTCCTTTTTACCTATTTGTGTAGATGTGACTTTGGAGTTATTTTATTCCTTGCTCTAGATGGCCTAGAAGAATATACAGAAAAGAAAGTACCATTAGTAGCAGCCAGATGTTATCTTTAATTGACATGTGTAAATGTGTTTTGAAAGTTTTACTTCAGTTTTTACTACTCAGCTGATCTAAATTATCATCTTTTTAAACTTTTTACTAAGAGGAATGCAGTCTTCTTTTTTGGCTTCTTTCTGATTGCTGTGTTTACCCTGTGCTCTAATAATTTGTGTGTGTTGAATGCTCTTTAAAAACATTGCAATCTATTTTGTAATTCCGTAGGGTGTGTTTCTTGCAACAGCTAACTGTTGCTGTTTTACTTTCAAATAATTCGGGAAAATTTACAGCATCATAAAGTCTGCCTTTCCAAGTTTTCACCTATTATGCATTAATGTTGAAGATGTATGCTTGACTTTATGCATACTGTAGTCAACTGTGATGGGATTGTCTAAAGTTAACCACATGCTACACATGCTAGGAGTTCATAAATAACATGACCAAAGATAAATTAAAGAGAAGATGGAGAAGGGGAAGAGAAGGCATTACAGCAACTTCAAAAAAATTACGTGTTTGCTCAGTTGGCTCATTTTCAGGCTTTCCTTGCAAGTTTTTAAATTGTGTCAGATTTTATGATCTAAATTCATGCTACAGGCAGAAGTAAGTGTGAACTTTATTCCGTAGTGGAATATTCCTTTGTGTGGAGAGTATCTATCAGTTGTCTTACTCCTCCATAACTTTGGCATTTTGGTGACTAGAGGGGATCACCTTTTTTTACCACTTAGTAGCACTAGTCTGATGCCAATGGGCTTAGGAATTGTCCATTTTTATTTAACTTTCCATTTAAGCAAATAGCTGCATGTAGGCCACCTAATGCTCACCAGTGATGCCCATAAGCAATGGACAAACAAAGTCAAGCTGTCAGTGTGTGGGTACTGAATACAGTAATAGTTTTGAAAAGTTTGGAAATGGCAATCAGAGGTGTCACTTCATGACTATGCCTATTAGCAAACAACACTAATTATGTGATTTTATAGTTTTACTTACTTTTTCTCTTCTATATTTTGAGAGCAAAAGCCTGCCCAGTGTTTCACTTGAATTTGCTTCCTTTCTGGTTTTGGACCGGTACCTTTTTTTTTGGTGTTCAGCATTGCTCCTTGTATTGGAGGAGGTCATAGTCTTTCCCATACCAATGCAGTCCTAGTCCACGATCCTCCTCCTGTTGTTGAAATTCTACTCCCACCTCACCTAACAGCATGCAACAATATTATCCTTGTGTGGCACAGGCATGTGTGGCTACGCTGGAATTTTGGGTGTTAGCTTACACTTATTTAACAGTCTGGTGTTCATACTAAAGCATTTTCTTTCTGCTGTTACAATGTGACTTAATGACACCAAAATTCTGCTGTATCAGTGAATGACACTTTGTCACTTCTAAGGCCATGTTTTTACTAGATTTTAGCTTCCCATTACTTTTAATGGAAGAGCTTGGTCTCTTCAAAAAAGTTCTGTATGGCAGGAAGGCTCTGGGTTTGGTTTTTTAAGTCCCCACTCTCTGCAGTTATTTTCAGAGCTCTCTGCAATTCAGCTTGCAGTGAAAACACATCGGCTCTTGGCCAAGAGAGACTGGAGCAGCCCAGCAGTTCTGGGTGATCTCAAGCTGCTAGGCTACTACTCTTAAAGACCGTATTATGTCTGAGAGTCATTAATGATATTCAGTACGTCCAAGCTTCAGTCTTGCAAGCTGTTGTCTTGCTGAGCTATGTAGAGAGATTTCCAACAAAGAGCAATAAAAAAGAATTTTACATTCACAGTGCTGTTTTGGAAACCGCCCTATATCAATAGAGGAGGTCATATAATGCAAATTGGGTAGGTCAGTAGGCAGATCTGTATGGATTGTACAGTAGTGTGTAATGAGTGTTCCTCTTCAATTGACATTGTAGCAGTTAACAAGGGGAAAGCTCACTGTTCATATTCTCAGGCTCTTCTCAGAGTCTTTGCTTTAAGCCACTGGCAGATTCAGACAGAGATCTTCTTGCAGTGGTTTATAGCACATTCTCAAATAGGAATGGGAAATTCCCTGTTCAAAACCAGATTCTAGAACACAGATTATTTTGTCCATTCTTTTTCTTTCACTCATTCTTCTCTTCCCTGTCCAAGTCAGGCATGCCAGATTGTTGTAAGGCATGCCTGTTCAAACCCTGAAGCTAAGCAATACACTATTTTCTCTTGCTTTGTTTCATTGTAGTTAATTTAATATTCTGCAGAATGAAGCATATTGCCATAAGAGCATCAAGCAAGCAGAATGGGTTTGATACATTCTACAAGAGGAAACACCTGCTGGAATGAAATGGGTTCGCAAGCAGGAAAAAGACTGAGCCTTTCCTTCTTCCATGGGGAAGAATGTTTTTTCTGGATTTTTGTTTGGTTGGTTTTGGTATTGGTGCCTGCCCCCTGCCTTCTTTTATATTTTTATTCCCCCATACCTTTCTTGTAGATAATGGCCCTCCTTTCCCTGGCACTGATCTGGATTAGATGATGTGTGCATGCCACTGCCAGTCTGATTCCAGTGCGTGAGGTTTATTTCCAAACAGAAGAGAAGGATCTGTACTTTCAGGGTGAGGTGTCAAGGGAGGTGTGTGTGCAGTGTGCTGCAAGGGCTATCTAGTGTGCTCTGACTTGCAGCCTTTTAATTTCAGCTCACCCTTATGTAAGGTCTCAAGTCTTAGAAGTTTAAAGTGGAATGGTTTTATGTGAAGCAGTTAAGTTTTTATTTCTTCTAAAGTCCTGTGTACAGAAATGCAGGTGGGACAGAACAATCCTAGAGGACTTAGGCTTTGATTTATGCTGCACAATAGCTGCTTGAAAATGAAAAGAAAATTTCAGAGGTTATCTGGTTATTCTGTGAACAGAAATTAGTTGGATGGCTAGCGTGTAAGCCTTAGACTTGAACAGATCTCTCTTGGGATATATTTAACTAAACTTTTTCACCTGTTCGGCTTTCGTTGTTGATTTGTCAGGGTTTTTTTCCCCTGCCTTCCCAATGAATAGCAACAGTCTATCTACCGCACAGTGGTTAGTATAGCACAGAGCTTGATGCAGCCCTGGTTGAGGTCAAGCACTCCAATTCGAACCTCTCAAGGGCTTTCTTTACGTGTTGCCAGTGTACTGGTAAAAATGACTTTAAACTCTTGTCAGTGCAGTTACTGGTGCATGCATCACAGTCCCACTCAAATAAAACTGTCACAACACAGAGTCAGCAGCTAGAGAAGAGTACAAGGGCAGGCCTCTAGCTTTTCATTCGAGCATCACTAAACATGCACAGAGTGCCCAATTATTTCAGCATTATTGAGCAAGCCTACAGGAGGACCCAAGCCTTGCTACATTAGATTTTCTTTAGTAATTTGCTCAAGTACCGCTGAGGACACTTAAAGGGCTTAAAACGGTGGCTGCAACCAGTTTCCTTTTCTGGGTTGTTAATTCAGGTTTTCTCTTTCAAATTAACTTTCACTGCATGCTGTGCAGTAGTGCTGGGAGAACTGTTTAACACTAATTTTCTCAATTTTCAGCTTTTTTTTTCATTATATAACTGCTTTTACAGTTACATGTGTTTTGATTAGATGTGTACATGGTGCATTTCTACTAGAAAGAGAAAAGCATAATACCTCTGTCAAAAAAATGGAAAAAATCATCAAAATGGTAACGTTCATTTGCTTTATTTTTTTTTTTTAATCTTTAAATTTTTTTAATTTTTAAA
>WEKY01000028.1:0-22282 GCA_013390045.1 Picathartes gymnocephalus | reverse complement strand
TATTTTTTTTTTTTAATTTTTAAATTTTTTTAATTTTTAAAATTTTTGTTGTTGTTGTTTGCCAGTTCAGTCTGAGTTTTACCAAATATGTTGTGTCCAAACATCTGGACATTTTTAAGGCACCAGGATGCTTGTGAGCATTGATATCTTGGATGGATCAGATGCATTGATTGATCTGATCAGTCACAGTGGATGTAGGTGATCAATCAGACAATCCCCAGCTCCCTGAACAAATTCAATATCTGTGTTTTGTTTTTCACAGCAGCAACAACTCCAGGCCCAGCACTTGTCACATGGACATGGTCTTCCCGTTCCACTCACTCCGCACCCCTCGGGCTTGCAGCCTCCAGCCATCCCACCCATTGGCAGCAGTGCTGGTCTCCTGGCACTCTCCAGTGCATTGGGGGGGCAGTCCCACCTCCCAATTAAAGACGAGAAGAAGCACCATGATAATGATCACCAAAGAGGTAGGCACTGCCAGAGGAGTGTGTGGTTCATTTCCCTTCTTTTTTTTTTTAAATTCTCCTGTTTAAAACAAGCAAAGGGGAGGGGAGGAGGAATTTTCAGAAGAGTTGCTAGCTAATTACTTTAGTGTTTATTATCTAGCAGTAGCCAGAAATTGTGTTCAAATGCTAGAAATCCGGTTTTATAAATCTGGCTGTACAGCATTAATAATTAACTGTCCAGAAAAGTTAACATCTGTGCAATTTATTATTTAACAGACATCAGGATTCTTTCTTCAGTGTATGATAAATATATAATTTTATGTAAACTAACTAGCACTTTTCTCTTTCTCTCTTCCCCCACATGCCCATACCCTGCCACCATATCTCCCCCTCCTTACACACGGGGGCTGCTCTGCATGCAGACAGAGACTCCATCAAGGTAGGATTCCATTTTGTAAGTGTAAAGGTAGCTCGACAGCGTGAACGCTGCATTTTTTTGAAGTGCAGCACAGAATGGTGGAAAAAGTCACAAAATGGAACTGAGTTTTGATGCTTGTGTTGATTGGCAGCACCCTGCATAGCCTGTGTATCAAATTTAGGCAGTAGCTGGTAGTGGGGCAGCTAGGATTGCAAGTGACATGCCGACCAGTGAGTTTACTGGGATAGCATTGAGGCTGTTCTTGAATAGAAAGAAAGGTCTGCCCAGGGTCTGTGTCCAAGCTTCTGAGACAGAAAGAATAAGCCAGTAGTTTTAAGTCATTTGGAGGTTGTAAATTGTAATTCTGATATTTCCTTATAATGCAGTTGAGGAAGGAGAGCACTGTCGCTCACAGGGGGAGATATGGGGTGTTGCCTGCTGTCCCGTAGTTGGAGAGGAGTGAGCTGTCTTTCCCTCTACCCTGATAAATGTGCTACTGAAGCTTGCACTGAGGATTCTGCCTTCCTTTTCCAAATATTAATTTTCAGGTTCTGAGTGACGCTGCAGCATACCTGTATCCTGTGTAAGGTGATGTTCATAAGTAGATGTAATAACATACCTTGCAACTTGTATAATTTTGAGCGTTCAGTAATAGATACAAATACTATTCAGTGACATGTGATGCTTTTCCATACCGATAGCCGCTAGAGTCTCTCAGGGTCTTCTGGGGTTTAAATGCTGCAGACCAGGAGATGTGTGTCAGCCCTGTCCTCTTCCTTGATAGGTCTGCTCTCCTATTTTGTGTGGTTTTCAGAAACACAAGATCAAGCGGTTTTAGGTGCTGCTGAGTGTGAAAAGGAAGATACACTTCTCTGAGAAGTGGCAAGACCTATACCAACCTTATTGAGCACTTAAAAACAGTTTGTCAAGTTTCTAGTGGTCCTTTTTATAGGAAGATACAATGTATTGTTGGGGTTGGGCAAGTGATGGAAGAGATGTTCACAGCAGGAGTCTAGTGTGCATTAGACGAGATGAGCAGGATCTTGTCAGGCAGATATTACTAGTGTGCCTTTGATGGTGTTGGGAGAAGCATGGTTCTGGGCACAGGCTTTGCCCTGACCAGAGAGACCTGTCCATCCAGGGCTGCCACGAGGGCTGACACCTTGGTTCTTTGGCAACTAGAGGTGGGGATGTGTCCCACAGCCTATCCCAGCACACCCATTCTGCCACTGGCACCTCTGACACGTCCCAGCCAAGCACAGCTGAGACAATAGTTGTCAGTTGTGCTGTTAAACACATGGCTCTGCATAACAACCAGGAGCTGACAGGAACTGTCAGGTTTCACCGTGAGCAGCAAAGGCACTGAAGCTGTCTATCTGCCGACAGAAGATAACAGCGTGTTGGATTTCACTTCAGCCTCTTTGTCATGAGGGCTGGAAGCTGCTATTACTGCTTTTTGCGACGAGGAGGGAGTACACATTAATGATTTCCCTAAAACACCTACTCTTCACTGTGAACAGATAAGTTTAGTCCATTTTACTTTTTCCTGCACTCAAACTAACAAATGCAAGTGGGGCAGATACCTAACTGTGAGAATACAAACCCACCTGGTTTCTTGAGTGAGTTTGCTTACCTATACAGTTGGAACCACGATGATTTCATTCAAGCACGTGCCTGAGGAGAACTGCTAATATATGCCATTCAGTGTTTCTAAACAATACATACTAGTCATGTTTCTGTAACATTTGTGAGGTGTTGGAGTGTTTCTGCTGGCATGGATGTTAGAGGGAGCATTTGTATTGAAAAGGCTGGTTTCGTCTGGGATTGATTCGAAAGTGCTGTTACTCATACAGCTTCCAGAAGGAGAGAAGGGCATCTACTTTGTGCAGTTTACTTTGAAATGATAAGTAGATGTTTGTCTTGCAGGGTGCTTGCGTTGTGAATTGGCTTGTGTGTCAGCATTACAGGGCTTACTGCCAGCTTTGCAAGGTGAAATAGTTTGCTAATTTCCTTAAATGTTTTCGGTGATGCCCTGAGTAGCAGTTAGTCGCTTGTTCAATCGATCCCTCCTCCCTTAAGTGGTTCCCGGTTAAGAGAGGCTTTTTACGATTGTCTGCTGTGTGACTTGAGACAGTTTTTGTCAGCCAGAACCAGCTGGAGTCATTTATTTATGCAGGATAATACTCCTTAACATTTAACAGGTAATGAACGTGACATAAATTTCCTTCTTCCTTTTAATTTTTCCTTTCCTCTTCCAATGTGCAAACAGGCAGGCTCTGGTATTCTAAATAGTAAGTAATTTTTGGCCATCTGTCAAAAGGAAATTTCAATACAAATTTAAATTAATGATGCCTGAAATTTTTTATAGCTCCTCTAAAAGCCTCTAATGTGCAGAAAATTCTGAATCTGCTGGTAGTAATTAGTGTAGCATGTAATGAGGATATGGGCAATGTTATACAGCCCCAGTGTAACATTTTGATATGGTAGCAAAATTTTGATTTATATAAGGTTGTGCCTGGGTTTAATTGTGAGAGACACTTTAAAGTGTTTTCTTGCTGATACAGATTATTAAGCAGGGCGGATTTTAAAATAGCTCATGAAGTGTAAATTTACGCTTTAGTGTGCAATTCAGATAACAAAGGTACACTACCCATTTCTACAAAGAAAGGAATTTGTCTGAAATGACCCGTTTCTTGCCACTACTTACAGCGCTTTGGATTTGCTGGGCAGTTTTCTTACTGAAACTTGCTGTCTCTAGCTGTGCTGGTCCTGACTCTCCTCTTAGTTCAGGCCAGGGAAAAGGCAGTTTGCATCACTCTAGCAAATGTGAGGTGTTTCGCTTGATCCTCCCCAGCACCTCCCTGGAGTGAGTAATTGACTGCTGAAACTGCGTAGTCACTTTCAGGTAACATGAGATTGTCTAGGAGCTGCTCCTAAATAACAGATCAGCCTTGACACAGCAAGCTCTGTGGAGAAGGGCAGCTTTGGGAGCTCTTTGATTTCTTCTTGGATCCAGTCCTCCAAATTCTTCACAAAATTTGAAGTGTGGGAAAATTCTAAACGCAGTAAACTGGGTCATGGGAGTGCTCTTTGTGCAGTGGCAAGGCTGTGGAGCAGACAAAAGGAAGGGAAGGGTGGCATGTGCCAGGGCTATGCTCAAAGTGCAGCCCTGGCTTAAGGGCTCTGAGGGAATATAATGTTTTTAGACAGAAAGACAAACAGCTCTGCAGTTAACCGAACAGCTTTTCATGAAGGACTTGGTGTGTCTCCTTTTCAAAGCCGTAAAACTTCTCTTTTCAAAAATGAAAAAAAAAAAAACAAAAACAAAAAAGGATTATGATTTTAAGTGGATTCTTCCTTGCTAATTGCACTGCACAAGTTTTTTTCCACCTCCTGTGAGAACTCTTAGTGCAGCAGGCATGCCTTTTTTTCCAGCTGTGGTATCATCTCGGGGACAAATGTGGCAAAAGTTTCTCTGGTGCCTAACAAAGTTCCTTCTCGAACACATTCATTCCGTTTGGAGAAGCTATGGAAACATCTTGTGTACAAAAGCTCCACCTGACAGAAAGTAGTCTAGTGCTAGCACTCTCTTCCCATGACTCTCAGTGCAGCAAATGGAATGGAAGAGGCCCCAGATACTGGCTGGGTTGTGGGCCTGCCAGAGGTAGCCTGGATGTCCCTGATCAGATTGTTTAACAGCCTTAGAGTCTTCTGAAACATGTGAATTCATGCACAGGATCCAACATGTGTAACTTTTTATCACTTTTAATGTAGACCTCTTGTTCTTTATATGTCTGTTACGTGTTGCCTTTCTTTTGGGGTTGGTTGGTTAATTTCTCTGGGTTGTTTTTTGGTTATTGGGGTTTTTTTCTTCATCTGATTTTTAAATTATTCGGGGCAGAGACTATGCCTATAGTAAGACTTGACAAGGTAGTTGAAACTTTTTTCATTTTGATCTGTTTCAGCAACAAGTGCCAATAATTGAAAATTGCAGTCTTGTGACAGGAATAAAACAGCTAGTTTGAGATTTTTGTGGGGTGAAAAAAGAATTTCAGAATAAAAGATCTGAAATAATGCATCAAATGCAGCTTTGGGGTGGATTTCTGGCCAACATGCTGGTGAATTGGGAGAAGTCTGTCAGGACAAATTGAGGTGAATTTAGAAATAAAATTACTTTTGCCTTAATCTGTGTGAAAGCTAATAATTGCACATGTGGGCGATACAGGGAGAGTGGATGGATGCGATTCCTGCATTCTGTTTACATATGTGGTAGCAGGTGCTCCAGTGCTTCTCAAGCTGTTAGCCACTCTTAAGTGCTTAGACCTCTTTTCATTTAGTTGTAAGTAAGAGTAGGCTGCTTACTCCTTAGTCTGTGAGTAAGATGATGCTTGGAGGAGTTGTGTGAACGTACTTCTGGAAAGTACAAGATACTTTTAAATAAAAATGCCCCAACATATAAGACTTCTGGATATTACCGAATGCATTTATGTTGCTGACTTTGTTCTTCTGCTAGTAGAGGAACACCACATAAACTGCTGTTATGTATTCTTTGGACTTTGTCCTAATTGTCAAGTTTCTTTTAAATGGGACTTCCTCTAGCAGATAAATCTCCTGCCAAATGTCTCTGCATTCAGTGTGTATTAAACAAGCCAAAAAAATGTAGTTACCTGTTACAAACTTAAAGAAGTTTGCAGGATTTATTTTCTGATCATTTTTTTTATTTGGCCAATTAATCATCAATAAGCTAAAAAGCACTTCACAGGCTTATTGAAATCCAGACATTTCAGATTCATGTAATGGATTCTGTTTGTACCTTTTGCTGTTCAGGAATGAAGCACTTCATGTATTTTGCTTTCTGTTATGGTGAAGCAGTAGTTTTAAACAGAGCAGATTTGAACTACACTGCTCTGCAAGAGTTGTGTTTTTGATGTTCGTGGGTGTTTTGGGGGTAGCATTACCAAATAATAATGAGTAACTTATGTTGGCTTCAGATACAGTAATTTTTTCAGTATTAATTGATATCTGCCTCTGGGCATGTAAGCTGTGCTGAATGTAACAGGTGCCCTAATTCCAGAAAGTGTGTTGTAATTGTTTGTTTGTGGAACAGATGAATAAATATCTGTGGGGCATAGCTGGTCCTCAGGTGGTGAATGTGAGTGGATTAATGATGTGATTGGGTGAGACATGCTTGTTTGTTGCAGTCTTGTCCAGTAACTGTCTGCTGAAGCAGAACAAATATTAATTAGCAAGGTCCTGTTTGTTTTCTCAGTCTATCTTATGGAGCTGATTTTTTGGCACTGCTTTTTTTTTCTTAATAACCTTTTCATGGCTAAACTTGTAGTATGTCATTCAAGCCCTGTGGTTTTTAACAGACTTCTGGAACATGAAACTGAACCTCAGGTGTATATCTCCATGCTATGTTTTTTATTTCTTTTCTCCCCCCCACCCCAGCCTAGTTTTAAATTTCTTTCATTCATGCAGTGTCACATCTTTACTCTTTTTCAGGAGGTCATCTGGGAAGTTTGATTTAGTGTAGAGTATTCATATTCATATGAAAGTAACTGCATATACTGTGGTATCAAAGAATTAGCTGCTTCTGCCAGTTTTGATGGCTTCACCTCTTTTACCCAATAGTTTGTACCCACTTATCTCTATTAATGGCACACTGTCCTCTTATCTTACATCTTTTTGCATGTTACCACAGGGCAATTCGTACTCAGTGGTATGCCCACATTTGGTCAAATTCCCATAGTGCATCCCACTGTCAAATTTCTATATTGCCACTTGGAGATTTAGGATAACTCAAATATTCTCTCTCCAGATGCTCTCTTCACCCAGAAGGCAAATACATACATGGGCTGTAATTTCTAACCTGAGCAGTCATGTCTAATTATTTCCATGGCAACAGACTGTGATGTTGATAACACAGGATTATGATTTCACATCATAGAGTAGGAAGAGGAAGTTTGCTGGAATGAGGAGGTGGGTGGAAAGGTCTCCAGCGCAAAGGCTTTGACAATATAATAGCTGGGGGAAAAGAAGTTTGGGGAGGAAATTAATTTGTTTATTCAATCTCTTGAGTTCTCCTCCTTGTAAGCATGCAATTAAAAGCATACTTTGGATGCTGGAATTCACATCTTAGGCTAGTGTACTCGTGGTGGATCAGTAGGAATGACTTGACTTGCAGGTCAAGTTGCATAGATGTTTGCAAATGTAGTGGGAGAAAATAACACATACCAATTTTTGTCAAAAGTGGGACACAGACTAGATTTTTGGCTTACAGATTTCTGTTGGCTCTGTGATTTTTTCTTTTTTTCTTTTCTTTTTTTCCTGAGCACTTAATATTTTGATTTTGTCTTTAAAACCCTTGGGTCCCAAGTAACTTGAAACATCCCTTATTTTTTACATGAATCAATGGATTCCTTGGGCATGCAGATTATCTGCTAAAGGGAGGGAAAGAGTGCACTTTCTGGATTCAGCAACATGTATGACATGCGTTGGAAGTTTCTGTCATATGAGTGAAGTCACTGAATGGTAGTAGTATA
This sequence comes from Picathartes gymnocephalus, assembly GCA_013390045.1. Taxonomy (NCBI): domain Eukaryota; kingdom Metazoa; phylum Chordata; class Aves; order Passeriformes; family Picathartidae; genus Picathartes; species Picathartes gymnocephalus. Next base: position 14,873 of record WEKY01000028.1, on the reverse strand, counting down.
TTAGTATTTGTATTGCTCTTCTTGTCTCTTTTCTGGCACTGAGAAAGGAGCACATTCCTGGTCCAAGATGATTAGGCTGATTTTAGAATAAGTTGAGGGAAGTGGGTAGTTTGACTGATTCACAAGTTGTTACGCAAGGCTGTTGAGTGCAACATGAATTACGAAGTTTTAGCTGTGCTTTGAGGGAAGAAGCAATTAGACCAGCCAGCAGGAATTGGTCATTGAGGGAAGTTTGCAGGAAAGTTGCACTGTTTCCTGCCTCTCTTTGTCACAGCTCTAATTGAGTTGAATAATTAATTAAATATCTAAAGCTCGATTAGCCTATTCTGCATAGCAATTTGAAAAGTTCTGTCTTTTCTTAAGGGACATTTGGCCTTTTGAAGAACAAAAAATTGGAAATGCTAATGTTTTTCATCCAACTAAGGGAAGAAAATAAAAATGTCTCCATAGCAACAAAGCTTCTTTCTAGATGGTTTCCTAAAATATGCCTGAACCAGAAACAGATGCCTGATTTGAGAATCTCGCCTTCTTCAATGTAAACGAATAACTTATAGGCAGGTGTTGAAAATAATATGGAAATCCTATTAAAGAGCCCTGGGTTCCTGTCAGTCAGGAAGCCCCTGCCACAAAAGGGTTGGTTGTCTGAATAAAGGAGGCAGACTAAATTCTCGTTAGGCTTTAGCTTTTCCCAGGAAATTATTGTCTCTGCATGCTCTTTCTCCTGCAAGTCTGAATGCAAGCCATTTCTTCTACTGATCCCTTCTGCCACCCTTGCTTTCTCTCTCTCTTCTCCTGCTGGATTAGTGCTGGATGTCAGTGGCGGCTGCTGCTGCTTGGCGTGTTGTGTCATTTGTGATTTTAACCCCTGTTGTCTCCTGCCTCCTGGCCTGCAGCCCTGCCTTGGCTGGTGAGAGAACCGCTAGGGGAGATGCCTGACACCATCTTGGAGTAAGGAAAGGAAGGGAAGCTCTCTATGTGAATTTTTAAATTTTGGTAAAGGTTTTGGCATGGGTGGTTTGCAGGTGTCATGTATTGGGGTTACAAATAAAAATGTGATTTTTCACATCACGTGTCTAGAAAGTTGGTGGATTACTCTTGATTCTTTTTAATCTTCTTTTGAACTTACTGAGAAAATGTGCTTGCCATCACTTATCTGTTAGTCTAGTGTGACACTTTTGTTGCATTTGCACTTTCTGGTGTCAGTTTTGTCTCCAGGCATGGCTGTACTGAGGTCTGCCTTACAACATCCTACCTGCCAGCTGACATGCAGGCTGTGGGTGAAAACTTCAGTGCAAGGCAGGTGGGAGCAGGTGCTGAGGACTGAGGGTCTCTAGGCTGGAAACAGAGACCATGTGTTTGTCTCCTCACATCCTGTCTCTACTTTCCTTGTCATGCCAGACAGTGGTGCTCTTAATAACACTCAGAGGGTTAAATGTGGATAAACACAAAACAAGGCTTCTGAAAAGCCTGAAGATTATCATGCAGCATTTCTCGGACTATAGCCCCCGAGACGCACTTCATAAAGCCAATAAAGCGCACGCTGGTGGTCTCCTGTTGCCCTGGCAACGGACCACAGGGCACCTTGTGTGTGAAATGCATGAACATCTGCGAATTAATCTTTTTTAGTTTGTTCTTGCCTTGGCACCAGTGGGGCTGCGTGGACTGGTAGCAAGAGGGCCAGAGCTGGAGGGTACCCCAGGGATGCCCCAAGCTCCTGGCAGAGGGGGTGAAGCCAGGTCTTTCCCCAGCAGCGCTTCCCACAATGAAGGGATTGAAGGAATTCAGCTTGATGGCACTTTTGCTGGGATGTTGTTAACTTGCTTTTGGACGCGTGGGGTGAAGAAATTTAAAAAATATTTTCCTAAGCTGACGTATTGTTTGGCTTGTCAGTCTCACATGAAAAAATAGTCTAAGAGGAAAATTGAAATAAGCTTATGTGTCCATTCAGCATTTTTACTGGATTTCACCGCTCACATGCTTCACTCTCACAAGACTGTAGTAGAAACAGAACTTGAGGAGTAGAAAGGCTCACACCAGTCGTAAAATGGAGACACATAGCAAAAGTCAGCAGTGTGACAGCTGACCCGGGAAGAGGCCCAGCCATAACCATGCTTAAGAGATGCAAATCCTGGGAATGGTATTTTCCACTGCCTCCTGAAGGAAGAACACCAGCACAGGGATCGTTGACTTCCTGTCAGTTCCTTGGAAGGTGCCTGGTGTTCTCTTACCTTGCCTTCTGCCACCCTCACCCCTGCTGCCATGCACCAAGGTACAGGTTTCATGTCTGGCTCCAGAAGCTGTGCTGGCTGCTGACTCTGACGACTGGCTGCCAGCTCAGAGCTTGCACCAACTCTCCACCAAGTCTCAGGGAGGACTGTAGGGGGAACACTGTGAATGTTGTATCATCAGCAATTGCTGGATGCAATCAGTGTTTTAATGAAGTATTGAAAGTGAAATTCCACTTTAATCTGCTAATTGCATTAAAAGGACAGCAGATTGCTCTGTATCACTTCTTTTTGATCTGCAAACTTATCAAAGAGTACTGAGGAGCTTTTAAGTGAGGTATAGCAGCCAGTCCACTGCTACTTGTTTGCATACGAATATTAGCAGGCACAGCTGCACCTCTGTTTTTCTGCCACTCAAGAGGCAGTGAATGCAGCTGTGGGAGTGTTCTTAATGCATACTTACGAGTAAGTGGGGTGGAGGGGTGGGAGAAGGAAAAGATTCAACATGGGTTGTTCCTTTTTCTGTTAACTGGGTAAGCTGTCTATCATAGATTCTTCATACAGAGAAGCTAGCATATTTCAAGCCACTATATTGTTTGAAAGAGGGCACACATAGCATTCTTTGCTATATTTGTCTTGACAGATCAAAATAAATAATAACACTGGTTTTGCTGGCAGGATCCTGCTTTGTCAGACTGGCATGTTCTGCAGGGATGCAGTGCAGGAATATGGAAAAAAGGCCAGGAGAGTTGTCTCCCAATTACACCGATCCCCAGAAGGCTTTTCTGCACTGGTGTGCAGTTTGTGTTTGGCACAGACCACACACAACATAAAATTCTTCAGCTACAGCAGTGTATTTCTAAGTCCTTTGCTCTTTTTATTACATTAACAAAGCAGACAGACTGTGTGGGAATCACTAGTTGCAATGAATTGAAAAGCCAGTGCTGACCTAAATAATGTAAAGCTTTGCCTTGTGATCTTCCAACACCAGGCATTAGAAAATGATTGTATCTCGCTTGCAATAATCGTACCTGTGTGTTTATATTTTTCCTTTTTCCCTGATATGTTTGTTGAAGCCATATCTGTTGATGCTATACTTGTTTCTCACCTCTCCATTTCTTTTAAAAATACTAAACTGCAATTTATTTTAGCCCAGGAAGAAATTGACATTTTGCTTTTCTTCCCTGCTTTGAGAAGGCTTTTGCGCCATGACCTCCATGTACTATTTTGTAATGAACGTTGCTGTCCCATACTGCAATTTTTGAGAAGAAAATTATCTGAATAATTTTAAAATAATCCCTTTAAAATTAATTACAGCAAACCTCGTGGGTTAGAGAAACCTCTTTCTGACATTCCCTTGCAGTACAGTATTTTTCTGAGTGCCCTGCCAGTAGGCATAATTGACATGAGAGTAGCAAAGGCACCGCACCTTAAGCATAAAGGCTTCTGTCCAGGATCAGTTTGTTGCCTTTAGAAAAAGCAGTGTGTGCTCACCATCCAGGTAGCCTAAAAGCTGTGTATCACACTGCAGGTGTTTGAAAGCAGTGAACATATTTACCAGACCTGTACGACTCTAGTGTGCTTTATGAAGGTTTTCTGGTTAGCAGCGTGCCACTGCCTTCAGCTGTGGCAAAGGCTGGGGGTGCCATTTTTTGACGCTGCTTCCTGTTCTGCTGGATGAGGAAGAGGAGACACCATCAAAAATTGTGATGTTATCTCTCTTCTTTCTAGAGTACCTAGCATCAGACTTTTTCTAGTGTTTTCTGTGGTACAGTGCTTCTCAGTTGAGTCTTTGCTCTGCGTGGGCCTTAAGCAATTTTACAAATCGTGCTTATGACTGTAACAGTCCTGCTAATACTAGTAAACAAAGTGTTGCAAATAGCAGTAACCTGATTTTTAATAGTAAATCTAACAGAAGTTTCCCACCAAGTAGTGTAGGGCTGTAATGGGTACTAACAGCTGTGGTGATCACAGAATGATGGAGCTGCTGCTGTTTAGTAGACAAGTGTTTCTTGATTGTTTTGGGCAGAAAGAGGAAGAAAACTTTATTTGATAGAAGAAGTCTCTCATGTTGACAACACACAACACCAGAGATTGCTACAATGCAATCACTGCAAAGCTGCATGTTTTGCAAACAAAATATGTTGTAGATTCTAATTATAAAAACAAAAATATGTTCTTTAATTTGACATACAGAATTTTTCTTGCTCTTTTTCTAAGTCTTAAAACTGCCAGGAATCCTCTCTGGAATACTATTTACTCAGCGTGTGCAACTGTTACTGTAGATGTCAAAAATAAAATATTCATATGTGTATTTGATATTGTATTCTGGCTCAAGATACATATCCATCCAACGCTGCACTGTTATGTATATGTAAACTGGTCCTAGAAAAAGCATTTGTCCATATCCAGGGTTGTTCTTGCCAGTAATGAGATTAAATCAGAATAAGCACCATTTGTTACCTACTTTGTCCATTTTCTTAAAGTTTGCTAAAAGTTTAAAAATAATATGTTAATGTAATGGAGTGATTGCGACAAAAGCCAACAAAATCAGGGAAGCAGACATCTGGAGGTGGCTGTTCCCCATACTAAAATGGCAAATAAATTAAAACATGTAATGCTTAGCACTGGGTTCTATGCAGTAAGACTACTTTGTCCTGCTCTTTGAAACTGTAAACATGAACCTATGTGAAACTTCTGGAGGAAGGTGAGTGAGCATTTGCCTTGTGTCAAATGAACATGGGGGGCAGTGGAGGAAGAGAGGTATGTGGGAATAAATGCATGTTTCCTCTCTGCATCCTCCTGACTAACTACTGTGCTTATTTTTACCTTCACTTCACATATTCTCTGGAGAGAACTCTTTTACAATTCACATAAAAAAAAGAAAGAAAAATTGTATGCAGCAGCCTTGATTATGCTGTATAGAGATCAAGCAGCTAGTTAAATTGATCCGTGCCTAACACTTGAATGTTAAAACCTGTGTGCTCTTTATACCAGAAACAAGGTGCCAAGAAGGCATTAATCCTCTAAACATTAATGCTTTTCAGGATCACAGGTTACCATTGCCCTCTCTTACGTCAGAATGTGCCTTATGTTCCCTTTTGTCCTGTAGGACATCTGGTGGTTCCTTGGAAATATTTGAAGAGCCATCGTTTAGCAGTTTGAAGGGAAAGCCTTGAATAATTCACACAGCAAATGATTAGGCAAGCACTTGTCTATCTAACTGAATTATTCTGCATGTTTGCTGAAGCAGTTAAGCAGCAGAACAGCATTTTCTTCTCTGGAGGCTTTACAGTGGTAGTATTGACCCACCTAGTTATTGGGTTTCAGCCTTTGTTGACACTGTTGTAAATGAAAGCAGTCTGGACAGGCACTGAGCAGCTGGGCTGGATAATTGTGAAGGATTCATGCTTGTTGCTGTTACCCTCAGTGTTTGTAGTGGGTTGTTTGCTTTGACTTTTGTTGAACTGTTGACAAAAGCATTAGATACAAATGGGAACAAATAAAGTGGTGAGATGCCAGGAGGGCTTGGCAGAAATGGTGGTTTTCATTCCAACTTAAATGGGGAATGTTGGCACTTGTCTGGATAGGAAAAGGAAGGTGTATTCAGCATTTATGTGCTTTTCCCTCCCCCTTCCCTTTCTTTCCTTACTGCTAAATATGTTTTGGCAAACAGGTGAATAAAAACAGAGCAGAGGCAATTTCACCATTGCCTTAATTCCTTGGCACTACGTTTTTGAAGCTCTCCCTGACTGTGGATGTCTTGCTGGGCAAATCCAGTTCCTGAAATGAAAGGATTAAGTATATAAAGGGAAGGGGAAGAAAAAAAAAATACAGAGAGAAAAGGATGGGAGTGTAGAAGGGGTAGAGATGAGAACAGAGAGGCTTAAAGAGAGCAGTATACACTAAGTAGTATAGCCAGCAAAATTGAAGTCATTTACTGGAACGCTTTTAATTTGGTTTAAACAAAATACTCTTTTGTATATTCAAATGGGGAGTAGCTCAGCTGTTGTGAAGCCAGAAAATTAATGGTATTTTTAGTGAAATAGCAAACGCATGTCAACAACATAGCTGTGGATGGTAATGTTGGCATTTTATTCATGAGGAATTATCAATGCAGGTTACTGGACAACATAGTGTGACTGGAATGATTGAGCACAGGGGGGAAGCGGCTGTCCTTCTGTAAGATGATTTCATTTTACATTTAGTCCTTCAGGAAGAGAAGAAGGAGACAGAAAGAAAGCATTTAAAAAAACATGTCTGAGATACCTATTCTTGTGGTTTCTGGGTCCCAGAGACGAACCTTTTTACTTCTGTCTGACTCATAGTTTTCTAGCTGTCCTTCTTTTTGAGTCTGTCTTGAGGAATGGCAGAGAATAGATGCAGAAGACTAGCATCACATTAGGACATTTTCGCTGAAAAAGCAGCTTTGGCCCTGGAGGAGCTGCAGGTTTACTCTAGCCATCTCTGGCACTTGAGTTTTGTGCCTGCGTATTGTTTGCTTGGGACCTTTAATGCATCTAATGTGTTATGAAATATGGTTATGTTGCCTGTTTGTGGAGGAAATTACTGTATGATCTTGCCACTTGGCAGGATAGATGCTTTGTGTTTGTTATTCTGACTGTAGTTTTCTTGTGGCAATCAACTTCAGGGTGGTATGCAGGTCAGCTGGAAAGTGGCAAATAAAGTTCACGGGGGTGAAGACACCACTGCAGTGAAAGAAGAAGACACTGCTTAGTATTGCTGTCTGAAGGCATACAAAGATACTCCTTCCCTGCTTGTGACATGTGCACCTGCTGGTATCCGAGGTAGCCACTGGGTTTTGGGCTACCAAAGTTGTGATATGCAGGTATTTTTTGTTGCCTGCCTTCATGGATCTTCAAGTTGTCCTAAAATCAAACACCATAGTAGCCAGGTAATCATGGTATTTATGGACCCATTTTGAGTAATCATCGGTGAGTGTTTCCATTATTTCCCTTTGTTATGCTTGCATATTGTTCCTGCTCTCATCACGGTAAGAAAAGAAGGGAAACACAAAAAGAGATATGGAAGAAATTGCCTTCTACTGCTGTCACTGCTAAAGTTTCTTGTAACATGCAGGATGTTTGTTGTGTCAAACCATACCCCTGTTGACATCAGCAAGAAGTGTTTTTCCCTGGTGTTAAATACTGTGAGATCAGGCCTGAATTTGTTAATCCTACAAATATCAAAACAAAGGGTAGAAATAAGAAGCTATTTCTAGCAAATGTACTGAGAGTGGTGTTACTGTACATATCAGTTGGTGCATGATGAATCCCCAGTTCTTTTCTCTTTGGGAATTATGCATAACAATTCTAAAGGAGGCTAAAGGTATCATGATAGCAAATTTGAACCTCGATGGAAGGTGAAGTGAGGACTTTTTGAAATGCAGAGACTTAAAAGCCCAATCAGAACAAATATACTCTATAATCATGTTTGAACAGCATTAGGAAAACTCAGTTTTGGTTCACCTAAATTATGTGAGAATTCAGAAAAAACTAACTTGTGAAATGTTCTGTGGCACTGCCTTACTTTTTAGTCATGCTTGGATAATTTTTTGTTTTCATGTGAAATGTACTTTGCCCTGTACTTAGTTACACAGAGTTAGCTCATTAGGGTAATCTGCTTTGCCTGCAGGTCTGTACGAAGGGCCCCAAGTTTTGCTTTACCTGGAGTTTCAGAGAGCTGAGACCAGGAAGCAGGAACGTGCTTCTGGAATGAATTTGCATTGAAGTAACAGTAGTTTTGAGTGAAGCAAGGAGAGGGAGAACTGGTGTCTCACATAGGCTGAGATTGAATTGCACTTACTCAAGTCACAAAGTGATTATGCATTGTGGGACAACATTCTTTTGCACTGTCTGGTGTCAGGTAGTATGCAACTGGAGTTCTAAGCTGGCCAGTTAAGAATAAGAGTGGATATGGGAAAGAACATTCAGTAATAGTAAACAGTAAAATAAGACAGAAATAACAGTATAGCAGATAGATTAAGCCCTAAATCAGTTGTGCACATCCTTCAGCCACAGAAGGTCTTTACTGGCAGCTTGCCATGAACCAGTGGGCTGCACCTATTTTGCATATAATTTATATTGGATTTTAATCAGATAAGCACAGACTGTGTTTGTTTCTCATATTTATGTAGTGCTTTAAGTGCAAACACTGCACAGCAAAAAGCAATAAAAGACACTGTACCTGGTGGGTTATAGTGAAAGAAGTGTTGATGGAAAGACTGGCTCTGAGTTTCTGCAGAAATCAGGGAGGTTTATCTGACATCTGGCTGTCTTTGAGAAAGTCTTACGCATTCTGAAGTACAGGTTTGAGTTTATTAGGCAGCTACAGACTTGCTTTTGTACACATCTTGAATAAATGAGGTTAATTTGAGAAAAAAGAATTTTAAAGACAAACTTGCAGATAGCACATTTCCTGGTTAATTCTGTTACCCATGGGTAATTCAAAGAACAACAACGTTAACCACCAGTAGCTTTTTCTTCCTGGAACTTTGTTCAGAGTATTTAGTTGCATCTCAGATGTAGTGGCTTTAGGTTCTCATAGTTTGGCTGTTGAGTTTTACATACAATGCAGAAATGTTTCCTCTTTTACATTTCTCATGTCTGTGTGATACAGATTTATGCAAACTGAGAACTGGCTAAAGTTATGTATTTGTATCGTTTCTGGAGTTTAGTACGGGTACTCTGTTACAGTAGTTGGATTGCTCTAATCTTATAGTTCTGTTTTTACTGATACAAGGAGTACTGATTATTCCTTCCTCCTTTTTCCATTTCAGTCTAGCCTATGTAATAGATCCATTTTGGTGATACCGGAGTACCTCCAAATTTCAATCCGTGAATCCAACCATCAACAACAATCCTGTAAGGGAAAGAAACACTCTCTAGGTTTCTGAAATTATCCCGCTTCTGTAGATAATGAACTGAGGCAGGAAGAGGCTTAATTGACTTCATGTGATCAGACAAAAGAGCAGACTACTAAACCTATATTTCCAAAATAGGAAGTTCTCCAGCCTCCCCACTTTCAGTTTTTAGCTCAAGCATCAATGTTATTGTGATCCATCTGTGCCTAATTCTTCCTTTTGAAACCTCACAGTGGTTTTGAGTCCCATTCTTGGCAAGTACATACATGCTTCTAGTTTCACCACTCAGTCCTTTTGAGCTACTTCCAGTTTCATTTGACTGTCTAATCTCTGCATGTTTTTGCAGAAGACAAGCTTTGGTTGAATTTTCATCCTTCTTTTAGGCTCAATTATATTGCTGTTGTGTTTCTGTGGCTCCTTGCACACCAGATTGTTGGACATAGGACTGAAAGGGATACCAAGCATGTTTGCAGGTGACAAAACTGGGAGGAGCTGTTGACTCCCTGGAGGGCAGGGAGGCCCTGCAGAGAGACCTCAACAAATCAGGGGTCTGGGCAATCACCAACCATATAAAATTAAACAAGATAAAGTATTGGATTCTGTACCTGGAATGGGGCAACCCTGGATGTATGGACAGACTGAGGAATGAGATGCTGGAGAGCAGTGCCATGGAAAGGGACCTGGGGGTCCTGGTCAGTGACAAGTTGAGCATGAGCCAGCAGTGCCCTGGCAGCCAGGAGGGCCAGCCCTGTCCTGGGGGGCATCAGGCACAGCATCGCCAGCCGGGCAAGGGAGGGGATTGTCCCGCTCTGCTCTGAGCTGGGGCGGCCTCACCTCCAGTGCTGGGGGCTGGTTTGGGTGCCAGAGTATGAGAAAGACATGAAACTGTTAGGGAGTATCCAGAGGAGAGCAGTGAGGATGGTGAAGGGCCTTGAGGGGAAGGTGTATGAGGAGTGGCTGAGGTCACTTGGGTCTGTTCAGCCTGGGGAAGAGGAGACTGAGGACAGACCTCACTGCAGTTACAGCTTCCTCATGAGGGGAAGAGGAGGAGCAGGCACTGATCTCTCCTCTGTGCTGACCAGTGACAGGACCTGAGGGAATGGCCTGAAGCTGTGTCAGGGGAGGGTTAGGTTGGATATCAGGAAAAGGTTCTTCATCCAGTGGGTGGTTGGGCACTGGAACAGGCTCCCCAGGGAAGCTGTCACAGCACCAGCCTGACAAGAGTTCATGAAGTGTTTGGACAATGCTCTTGGGCACAGGGTGTGATTCTTGGAGATGATTCTATGCAGGGCCAGGAGTTGGACTTGATGATCCTTGTGGGCGCCTTCCAACTCAGCATATTCTATGATTCTGTGATATGCAGCAGAATCAGCAGAAGCCACAGTACTGTTGGTAGGGTTATGGCAAGGAGAGTTTGTGTTTGATTGTGTTGCTCACCCTGGGCGAACCAGCTGTCACACAGCATATATACACTATGCCACAAAGCACAGCGCCAAAGCCCCAGGGTTAATGTTAACCCATCCTGGGACCACACCACCCACCAGCACCATGACTCGTGACATCCCAGCACTGTGCCTGAACTGTTCTTATGGTGTTACTTCCAACCCAGGGCCTCACTGGCTAGGCTCTGCCACTTTCTGTGGCATGAGTCACATGCAGCAAGATTGCTCAGCTGCAGATGAGGATTTTGGGCACAGTGCTCCACTGACAAGGTGCCCAGCAAGGGCTGCTGCACAGCTGAAGGACTTTTCCAGACTTCTTCCAAGGCTGCTGTGGGGGAGCAGCCCTAGAGGTGGATGTGGGAATATGATTTCGTCAGTAGTGAAAGTGCCCAGTGGGGAGAGCATGCAGGCAGGGAAGAAGGATTTCCATTTGTGGGCTGGAGCTTTGGGTACAATTGCGTCTGCTGTGAAAGAGTTTGTTACACTTTCTTACTGTAAGGGCTCCATCTGCTGCTCTAGGTGTCTTTAAATGAAAATTTGCATTTACTGTCAGAACTAAAAGTTACGCACAGTGAGCATTCTGATGGTCTTATCCATCCCAACAAATAATGAAAGCTTGTCCTGTGCTTGAACGCTGTAATATAAGGGGCGAGGAAAGGCAGTGAAATAAAGGGGGATAGACTGGACAGGTTCATAATCTGTCCCCATGTTAGCAGGAAGCAGCAGTGAAGACTCACTTTAAAATTCAAGATTTTCTGTTGTAAAACTTTCGGAGGACTTGGCTCATTACTGAGAGTAAGTAAGGTAGCATTGCAAGCAAACACAAGCAGCCCAGATGTTGGTTGGTAAACAGTGGTGTGACTTACAACTCAGCCTCTTAAGGTCTGGCTAAAGATATGCTCATGCAGTGCTCTGTGTACTCAATGTAAAGCCTCACTCACTCTTCAAATTTGAAGATGATGTGTGCAGAAATCATCCTTGTAGTCAAGCCTTGCATTAGGAAACACTTTGCTAGCTATTCTGACTAGTGCCTTGAAAAGGAACAATCTTGGCAAGCTGTTATGGAAAAGAAATGCATTGACAAACTGTTGTAATTTGAGATTTAGTAACTTCCCAACACAGAAGCCCATTTTATAAGTCATCCTGTGCATTCGTCCCAGCTCCCTTTTAGCCTTCTCACCTGGATCAGTCTTTACAACTAAAATAATTCCTGACTGTGCATAAGATCAAGCTGCCTATTTAGGTGTCCTTTAAAGTGTGGGAGTTGGTTTTTGCTGTATTCCAAAGCAAGTAAAAAAATGCTTGTGTGCACTGTTTCACCCAGTCAGTGGGTGCCTAGAGGAAATTACATGTATTGAAGGAGCCTGTGGAGGCTTTCCCTTAACCCTGTGATTCCAGCTTTTATAGTACTTCTTTGGCCTTTGATCTCCACACTCTTAATTGGCTGATTATTTACAGTCAACAAGAAAAGTACCTTGAACTTGTCATTTTAATAAACTTGTTACTTGCCACCTTCTCTAGAGGCATCCCACAGGGAAATAAACATCTTTCATTTTGTTTTATAAATAAATTTTTAAAGTGGTTTCCTGGAACCTTGATGGAATATCAGGTCTTTGCAGATCTAAATCCACACTGCAAATCTTGCTTGGAAACTTGCTTGGTGTTCTTTAACATGTACTTAATGCTAGATTAGAGAACATAAGGCTTTTTTTAGTTCCCTGTTTCCACCAGCTCATCTCTAAACTATTTAAAATAAAGAGCCTGAGCATGTATGGTATTTAAAAAACCTTTCACATGAGGTTTTTAAAACAGATCAATTTCATCATTAGAGTGTTAGTAATTCAGCAAAGGAAAATTCAGCTCAGGATTGTGTAGCCGTAATGATAATGTATTATATCCGTCTTCCTTGAAAATGATTCTAACATTAGAGTTGAACCTAGTGAGTTGTATAATTTAGGAGCATTTGCCAGAATGCTGTTTTAGGGATATTACTGTAGTCTTCCCTTAAAAGCAAGTGGAAAGATGAATTGTATTATGAAATACTTAAATGAGAGACAAGAGTCTTCAGAAATTACCTAAAATAACTAATTTGAATAGAATAGAAGGTCATGTGCGTGCACTAACTACTTGGCAGAGTGCAGGGGGAGTACAAGAGGGAGATTTTTGCTTTTTCTTTCCTCTAACCTGAATTAAAAATGTATTGGCTACTCATTGCTAACATCAAAGCATTTCCAGCTAGCCTGAAGTCAGTATTTCATTGTGCTTTTAACATTTAAAACATTAACAGCATGACCTATCTAATATAAATAATGGAAGGCCCAGAGAAGTAAAAGCTACTGCTGCTTCTCTTGGCAAAGCTCTACAATGTTCAGGAGTTGTAATGCAACTAAAAATCTGGCAGAAAGGACCATGTGTTTTATTTTTTCAGTCTTCAGAGTAGGTGTTATACTTATGATGTGCCGTTATATACAGATGTAACTGCTTTAAGGCTGGCTGCAGAATCTGTGTTCCCACCGCTCCTCCATCCATTCCACTTAGCAGAGTCCTTGATTTGAAGAATAAAACTGGGGAACATTATTTTTGCAGCAGGCTGAGGTCCAGATTTCAGAGTAGTGCACAGTAGGCATCTAAAGTTCAGCACATATATACATTTCTCTGATTTCTTTTTCTTCTTTGTGACTTCTGTAAGATCAAAGTGTGTGCCTCAAATCTGGCATCTGCTCAAGTGCTTTCCTGGATAGGAAATGGGGTAATTTCCTGAACAAAGGTTTTGGGAACACAAGTAAGTGAGGGTAGATGAAGTGAGGCAGATATAATGGGCTAGGATATTATTTGGGCAGAGAGGAGAATAGTAGCGCTCAAAGATTTTTTTTTTATGGAAGATATTTGTAATAGATGGTTAAGAGAATGTTTTGTTTCAGAATCAGCATGATCTAGAATCTGCAAACATTTAATAGCGCCCAGTTATGTTTTATTCACCCGCCTAATTAAGAGTTTGGTTGGATAATGAAATTCAGTTTTCAGTGGACACTTATCAGTGGCTGTGTGTTCCTAAATTATGTAGGATACTAAAAAAGCAGAAAATAAATCAAGTCTTCAGAAGCTACACAAAATCTAATGGAGAAGAGAGGACCAAATTGCTAGTCTCTTGCTTAATACCTGAGGAAGACATGTGAATGTGTTTCTGCTGACAGAAGCAGTCAGGATGTGGAGTGAGCGTTTCTATTGAATTTTAGGGGCTTTTTGTAATCATGGTAGCATTTTGAAGGCTGTTTTTTTTTTCCCTGTCACTTTTCTACTGATCAAGTCAGGAACAAATAGGATTAAAAATAGGGAGAAGGAAGATAACTAGTCAGAACATGTAGAAAGAGATCACCAGGTCTATTCGTGAATTATTCAGTTAAAACAATAATTTGTTTTGTCTTCTTATCATCTCCTAGGTCATCTCTGCAGCAAAACAAGTATAAAATCCTTTCGAGACAAACAAGCAGAAGGGAAGAAAATGAAAGTGTTTTTCCCTGGAGGATTGATATATATGGATAGATTGAAAGGGAGCAGAAATGTGGAAACTCAAAACTGATGCCTTTGCCATGAATATAGCCTTTGCTAGATATAACCAAAACTGAAAATATAGGATAGTGGGGCACAGTACCTGATGGAATGCAGCTAAATTGGGTGTCTTGTGGGACTGTCTGCCGACGTGATCGCTGTGGTTCTAAAGCAACAAAAAAAAAGGCTCATTAGCACTAGGTTAGATCCTTCTGGTCGAAATGGAGAATAGATAGCAAGCATAAATCCCAGGAGAAAGTTGTTAGGACCTGTCACATGAAAACTGAATCCATTTAAATATCCCTGGAGAAGGCAACACTTAAAGCCTGATCATTGCTGCTTGAATGTGGAAAATCTAGGGGGTGTAGATGTGTGTATTTTTTACCTCTTAACTTCAGTTGCCAGTACTGAAGGGATTTTTATAACCCTTGTGCCTTGAGACGCTGCAGGAACATGTTTGCATTCAGCTTGGCTCTGTGCCTTGCAGTCCATTTTAACCGTTATGCAAAGTGGAAGGATAACAGTTCTACTATGCTGCTTGGCCTGAAAAGAGGACTCTGAGCGAAACCCAGTTATTCTTCAGAGAGATTTCCTGATTCTTGCAGGAATGGAGTGTAAAACATACTGACACAAGCGTTTAATGGCTATCGTAAAACATTCCCTCTGTAGTGTTTTTCTAGAATTCTGAAAACTAACCAAGTATCCTTGTGTATTCTGTTTAAATGCAGTTGCTGGGAAAACATAATTAGTGTTTGTAGTTGCAACCCTGCTATC
>WEKY01000027.1:51440-84460 GCA_013390045.1 Picathartes gymnocephalus | reverse complement strand
TCTCCCCGTTTTATTAAATTTCTCTGTAAGAAAAAGGGACTCTCTATATATGGTGTGTATGCCTCTTATAAATTTAATTTATTCTTTTGTGTATTCACACTAGAAATATAAAATGATTTTATACTACTTATCTTTTTTCCTAAACTTTTTCTATTTTAATTTTTTCCTATTAAAGGCTTTTAAATTTTTTTTTCTGTTTTGATGAAGATAATGGGGATAATGGGGCTTTGAAAGGGAAGTGTTTTTTCCCACTGAAATTTCTTAATGAAAATTTTAAGTTCCAGACAGAGGCTGGACCAAATAACCCCCTGATGTTCCTTCCATCTTGACTTTTTATGTGACTCCATGATTTAAGATCTTAAAAAATAGAAGACCAAATTTAACCAAATTGATTTGCTTAAGTCACTATAAGGAAGATTTACCTGAGCTTGAAGAAAATTAGATCTCACTCACATTGTGTTCATAAAAGCACCTCTGTTTCTAAAGAAGAAAGGGAAGGGGAAGAGAAGTGTGCAACCCAGTAGCTCCCATCTAATTCTTTTCTTCCCTTTTCATTTCTTCTGTGATCCTTAATACCTTACTCTGTGTTTCAGATTTCTGTAAATAAAATAGTAAAAATTGTCACTTTGCCCAGTGTTGATGTGAAGGGAAAACCATAAAAGCTCCTTAGATACCACAGTTATGCAAGGCATGTATTTTTGCCACAGCTAAAAGCCAAGATACACTGGTATATCTCTCTATATAAACACATACCTTTACTGCCAGTGCTGTAAAATACTGCGTGTGGTTGAAAGCTGGAAAGAGGCTGCTTCTCAACAGGACACAAAAAGGCAACAATAGAAATTACAAACAAAATGTTCCATGCTAGAGAATATGACATTATTTTCTGCAAATTATGCCTGTGAGAACCAGAGAGACAACAGGTTTGTGGCAGCAGGAGATGCCTCCAACTGGCTCCACTTTGTGCCTAAATTGCAGTGAGGTTCTAACCTGGTATGCTGAAATGAACAGCTCTCAAATAGTACAATATATTTCTGACACTTCTCGGCCTTCCAAAATTTTAAAGGTCAATATGAAAGTCGGAGGCACACACATTCCACACACAAAAAGGCCTGACTCCGACTGGAAAGAAATAACTTTGCTCTAAGAAATCAGATCAGCTAAAAAAATTACTTTTCCATTGTTTCTTGGTACCTCTGGTTTGAAGGCATGAGTTACCTAAAAGATTTATTGGTGTGATAAATACAGATCTTTACTATCCAGCTGATAATTTGAAACTTGCAGACTCAACTGGAAGAGAACGTGAAATGCCATAAAATAGCAAACCAAATAAGTTTCCACATATATTCTGAATCATAGATGCAAAATAGACTTTAAAAAGTTATGTCAATTTCCACCTGAGCTCTTGCTACCTGCATGAGGTTCTCCTTACATAGGCATAAAAGTTTCTGTTTCAAATTAATTTTTCATTTCAAAAAGTGCTGAGACCACAACTCTCATTTCTGGTGGTAGGAGGTGTTGGTGTTATGTCTCTTTGAAAATTAGGCCACTTATTTTAGGCACATAAATATATCGACCCAGGCTTCTCTTTGCCACTGTGTAGATGCAAAGCAGACACACACCTGTCTTACGTGGTCAATTAGGATGAGAAAATGGCTTGAAGCAAAAGCAACCCTTGTGAAATTAACCTGCTTCTTCTGATGTGCTATAAAATGCTTGCTTGGTGTGCTAGATTTATCACCAAAATGTCTAGAGTTGGGAAAATGATCCAAAAATCTTAAAGCTCTGGACTGAGATTAGTAGCCTGTCATAACAGATTTAGCAAGTGATCATGCAAACCATAGGAAAAATACTCAGTGGCATAGAAAGAATGTCCTATTTACAGAAATGCTGTGTTGCTTTTGGCGGAAATCAGAAGATTCAATGCCTTTGGGGTCTATTAAGCAAAGCCTTTAAGTAAAGCTGCATTGCCAGCTCTCACAGCTTTACTGATATTGTAAGGATATTTCTTGCTTTGTAGAAGCACGTGGGTTAGTTTGAGTACTGGGAAATTTTTCTTTTACAAGAAAAATACAAACTTCTCACCAGCACTGTCACAGAAGAAAACTTGAAACAGTGGCTTAAGTCAAATATAATTGATCCAAAAGATGTGTGCATGTATACTGTACGTGTGCATAATATTTATTTATTTATTTATTTACACACATGCACGTGCTAATGATATCAGGAGAATCACGATTCAGGGTGGGACCATGATTAAGGTGTTTGTTTAAACAGGATTGTTTCATTAAACCTAGACTGAAGAGCCACAATTGGCAGATATACCTACTAGCTTAGACACTTGAACTTCTTCTTCATTAGGCAGCAAAAACAGGGTGTTTTTTTTAATTGTCTTTTTTTCTATATTTTTTTTTCCAGGGGTAGGAAGAGATTTGTAGGGGATTTTTTCTGCCTTCTAATAAGCACAAAGGCATTTTTAAGGAGGTAGATGTGGGGGTGTTCTTATGGAGAACGTTTCCTGTCATTTCTCTTGAAAGCATGAAAAAGTAGAAAAGTTTGCATCTCATTTGGCCACAATATAGATATTGTGATCCATGGTAGGATCTCTCTTTCACTAGAAATAGACATGAATGGATGAGGTGGCATTTCGTGCTTAAGAAGATGCAAATTTTTTTGTCTGAAATATATTAAATCTGGCTATTGAACCTATAATTACAGCTATTAGACAGTTATAATTATTGAGGGGCTTTGCCATATGTCTTTGTAGCCTCAGAAATATGAAAACCTTGGCATAAAAGATATAATGTAAAAGATCATTTAAAGGATTTAAAGGCTTCTCATAATAGGTGTTTCTGTTATTTTACTGTAGACCAAAAGCAGAGTTCAGTGCTATTTCAGCTATTAAAATGTTGTGTATCGTTTCCATGGAGACTTCTCAACACAATTCTCATTGTGGGCTCATCAAACCTATTGTTTAAATAATGCTTTTATAATAGGAAGCTATCAAGTAATAATGAATCAATGAAAAGATTCTTGTTATAAGGCAGACTGTCTAAGGAAAGCAGAAATCAAAAGGCAGGCTGCTATTTGCACTAAAACACTTGGATAATGTGTGTTTTGTAACGTGTTATAATGTAGGTTTATGATGACAATTCAGCTGCTTCTTTGGGAGATTAAGCAGACAGGAATAAAAAGAGGATCCCTTAAAAATGCTTTTTCCTCATTAAGAGGTTTTGTTCTTAAAGAAGGTGAAGATCATTCCAGTATTCTTATACTGGAAATATAATATAATAGATGCCAAATAGCTAGAGCAAGGCTGTACATAGAGTTCCTAAATCGGCACAGAAATCCAGGATGTTACAAGACAGGCTCTTACATAACAAAAGAACCCCTACATTTCCAAGGTAAAACTGGAATCATTATCCCAGGCAGGAGCCACGCTTTGAAGTACAGCATTTGAGTGTTTTACAGACATTCTTCCTTTCCCTGATGTCAACAAATGACTCTGGTCCACCAGGCCATGGGATGGCTTCATCAGTGACAGCTGAATTTTCTACAGGTCACAGATTCCTTCCAATTCTTTTTGCCTTTCTCCACAAGGTCAATGTCAGAGACACTCTGAACTGATGGTTACACCTTTGTGTGTTCTCTTTTTCTTTGTCAAGAACTTTCTTTGCATGTTCAGAGCATTTTTGGGGTTTTTTTTCAGGTTTAAAGTCAATGAAAGTGAAGAAAGAAGCATGATTTTAAGAGAAAAGCTAAATCTAAGGAAAAGTAGAGCTGCAAATCAATAATCGTAGTGACTGTAATTCAATACAAGGTTGGGAACTTGAAGTGGGAATGAATTTACAGCAGTGTTAATTTTTCTTAATAAGAAATCAGTTGTACCACGTCTTCTAAAGAGATGTCACTGACTCATTTATATTTGCAAACTGCATGGTCTGGAGTAAATTTTTGTTAAATTGTAAGAAACTTAGTGAAAATATATTTCTAGTTTTAAATTTGATTATATTACATATTCTTGTAAAATGTTGTTGCACTAAAGTGTGATACATATTTTTAATTGCATTATATGTGTGTTCAATTTTATTAAATTTTTAAGAGCTTTGATATTCAAGACATTGGAGACTAGTTTTGTGCTTCTAAATGATGATTTTAGAAGGTAATATAATATTAAGGAGTGTCAGGATAGGACATAAATTAGTTAAAAATCCAGATGGGCAACTGCAACAAACTCTTAAGGGCTTATCATTAGTATGCAGTTCTGTAAAGTATCTTCTGTCAGTCACTGCAAAAGACCATCAAGTTTTCACGTGATGGAGACTGTACTTTAAAAAAAAATACTATCAACATGCACTCATTCACTTTTCTGGCCTCTATTTTCAGCACAGAATAAGCCTAAATTACATCATTGTTAGATTGAATTCACTGAGTTTAGTGTAGAAGTCTCCTAAATTTTTTTCTTGGTTTGGTTGTTTGGGGGGAAGTTTTCTGTTGGTGTTGTATTAGGATGTATTTGCCTAATTCTTTTAAACCAGAGACAGTTCACTTCCTAGGATCACCCTTTGCTCTTAATTATGAAGGCACAGTCTGGCCAAATGAGCCAGTTTTGTAGTAGAGATGGATATACTTTGTCTTGGTATAATGTGCATTATTAGTTATAACTGTGTCTGTGCAGTTTCATTCTGTGCATTTTCTGTGAATATTCCCATTCACATTTCATATGAACCTGGACCCTATTTTCTTTCCTTCTCTTGGACTGAAATGGGTTAAAAACAAAACTGACTCTTTCTCTGTAGATCATTTTTCCTTTTTTTTTTTTTTCATTCAGTTTCCAACACTCCTAAACTTGTATTCAATTAGGAAATTGCAAATTAATAGTTGCAAAGTTAATATTGACAATTCACAGAAAGGAAGAAGTCGAACTGTGTTCATCACTTCTGTTTCTGGCCATAACACAATATCAGCTGGAGCTCACAAATCTGGGTAAGGATAGAAAATTGTCCAGCCACGATCAGATCAGACCCTTCCTCTCTAATGAGTGCATGGAAAGCACTTTTAGTACCACTGATTCATACATCAGTGCTTTCTCATTTTTCAGCTTTATTGGACACTCCTTGGATGCACTTGTAATGTACTTTTGACATTTACACTGGGATGAGATGATTAATGTAATAGAAAAAGCTGATTTGCTATGATAATCAGTGGCCTTACTAAAAGGCTTTTAAGCAGCTACCTTGGATAAATTTTGTTATTTTGTAGAGATAAGAGGCCTCTGTGCCTGCATCAGAGGCTGTGGTTTAACCTTATGTGTTAAATGCCAGAAAACGATTTCCAAAATGAATTCTGTTCCCTGCAACAAACGATTTTCCCCTAACAAATTGCAGGAAGAATGAAAATACCAAACAGGGTATCACAGCAACTCAATTAGCTACAAACAATTCCTTTGTAAGCCTTCATTTTTAATTGCTTTTTTGTCCCTCTCCCTTCATCATCCCCTAGTTAAAGAAGTATAAATGAGAGGTTAGACTCTTTCATGCTTCTCTGTTTAAAGACAGTCAATAATATGCCCTTCCCGTTCCTTACCAGCTCTTGAATGCAAATTCTTTTTCAGTAAGACTGACTCAGGGTTACCTCTGGAGATGTGGACTTTGTGATTGCCAGAAGATAATTGCTATGGCAAGTAAGAAGGTTGGTTATTTATTTTGATTGTTCTGTTCTGATCAACAGAAAAAAAATAATAGTAGAAAAAAATCTGTTGATCTGGGGGTTTACTGAATCTTGTTTGAGATAATTCAACCAAAACAAAATCAGCAGCTTGGTTTAATTAGCACTCCAATCCAACAGAATCAATGATGGGAATTTTTAAACAAGTACGCACTTGCCAAAAATTCTCACAATTCTCTTCAAAAAATGAAGCTGTTATGGTCTCTAAAAATGGCCTGTATATGACACCCTACTATGATACCCAGGACAAAGCTGGACTTTAAATATTATAAGCATTTTCCAAAAGAGCACAAAGTCTTTGAATGTTAAGTAATTGAACAATTTAGAAGAGGAGATCTTTCTAGGAGAAAAAAAAAAGGTTTTAAAAAATAATTCGGATTGTGGAAGAGATTTTCTGGCCAAGTACAGGAAGACAGCAATATCACAAAATGTGTTAATGGAGACCTTTGCGAGGAGATAATCCAAGTGCTAAAGCTTCTGAACAGAGACATGAAATGGGTCTGAACACAGAAAATTCACTGCTGCTTTTGAATATTCTGCCTGGTTAGGTCTGGCAGTGTGCTGAGTTGCAGGATGGGTACGTGGGCAGTGCCTTATAAACACGGTCCAGGCTGTCATGGTCTCTCTCCCAGTGTACCAAGCAAAGGAAGGACTTGACAGAGTGAGAGATTCCTCTGATGATATCACCCCACCCACTCTCTCTTCTTATAACAACTCTTGTGGCCAGCAAAACAGCTCATGAACGGTAACAAAACCAGTGTTACCTTAGGGGTTTTATCAAAAGCATAAATCCATGTAACTTTTTGTGTCTGTGCTCCAAATTCCCATAGTTTCACAAGCTCTCATGCTTTTGTGATATGCCATGTTGAAATCAACACTACATCCAGGCCATGGCTTTCAACATGTTTTATAGACAAATAAAATTAAGCAGCATGGATTAGGTGATCAGCAGGTCTAAACTGATAAAACTCTTGATTCCTGTTGGCAAAGAATTCCCTACTAGATTTTTACAGACTGGCTCCTCAACTGCAATTTGTACGAAGAAGAAAGCCTTATTAATCCTTCACAACCTTCCTTGGAGTAACACCTCTTTCACAATAGTGGGTTCTGGCCCTGTCAGTCAACTTAGTGCCTGGAATACCAATGAATGGTGAAGTATCTTCTCATCTCAAGAGGAGGCACTTACCTGCATAAATCCCTCATGTAGAGATAAGCAATAGCTATAAACCTAAATGGGCTTTCCTTCTGAAAGGTCAGCTTTTGAAAGGATTTCCTTAGTCCCCTGGAGCCTCAGCAAAAGATAACATTTCAGAACTTGAATTTTTCTTTCTACTCTATTTAATTAAAGTGTGCTGTTCACTTTGATGAAAATATGTTCTCCTCATGATTAAAAAGCTCTTTTGATTAGATAATTTTGCATATACAAGTGGCCTGCTATAATAATAATAAATTACAATATTTTTGAAACAACTTTCTCATCTGTTAATTAAATGTAATTCAACTCTACATGGGAATTGACATGTCCACAGGAAACCTCACCCACCAGTTGAATGTATTACTGTCACTGGTAACTAGAACTTCTAGCTGGATTACAATCTTGATCTTATGCTATAGAGGAAGAAATGGGAAAATACCAGTCTGAATCAGTGACAAGAGACCCTATGTATGTCAGCTAATCTTGTAATCTGAAATACAGGAAAGTGCAGTACAAAGAGCTGAACTGGCTTGATGGGAGTCTACTTTAAAAGCTCAATAGTAACATTAATAGAGCATTAATGCTGAAAGAATAAATCTTTCAGTATGATTTCTAACTACCCCAGGTCCCTGGTGTAATTTGCTCAGTTGTGTTGTTCTGAGGTGACAATGAGCAGAACAAGCTTAGGTGTCTTCTTATTAATCTGTGGTAGACATGTCCCAAGGTACAAAGAGCGTCTTTGGTCTGCTTAAATGATACATGAGAAGCTTGTAGGAAGACTGGAAATAAAACTAGAGATAAAAAATCTCTAGTTTGATTAGAATCTCCTTTCTTCTTTATTACTTAGGAAGAAAGGAAAATATTTACACAATAAAAATACAAGGATGTTTTATCTGCAATAAACTAGAGACACTGATACTTTAATATCTGGGCTGTTGTATCATGATGGTCCTTGGGGATGGAAATATTTACTTTCTTACCAAAATTAGGATTAAATATCATTTCACAGTAAAGAGAAATTGCATCTTCTTTTTTTCATCTGTAGTATAAGAGAGAAGCTGAAATACTCACAAGAAAATGCATCGCTTGGGTGGCTAGAGATTGTCATATTTGGCCTCAAAACCTATTGGGTTATTTTGCACTAAATTTTACAATCTAAAACTTTATATAAATGCTCATTGATATTTCTGAGAATAACCACAAAATTTGATTTTTTTTTTGCTGGCCATGAAAAGATTATGGTAAGGAGCTCATTTGCTATGTTAAACCCAAGCTTTCAACCCAATTTCCTCAGCTCATCTGGAAATTAATGCCTTCCTTAAACTTGTTTGATCCTGGCGTTTTTGAAGCAAAGGCCACAGTACATGTGAGTGACAGGCTCTTATCCCTGGGAGGCTTAGCTGAAGTCACCACGCTGTGACCTGTGCTGGAGAAGAGTGAGGTCCTTCAGAGGGTGCAGATAATGAAACTGCATCAGCTGACTCCTCTTCATCAGCCCCAGCTAAAGGTCAGATGACATTTCTCAGGTGGCAAAAGAAATAAACTCAATACATCATTTTCCCTGATCACTTCAAATGTGGAAGTTAACAAGGTAAATATTTTGGTTGCAAGTCATTATCTACCTGCTGCTGTTACAATTTTTTTTTTTTAATTTAGCCTATCAAGTAATTGCTGAATCTGCACTTAATGCATATGTATTTTTGATATCTAATTGCAACAGGATAATATATCAAAGTGCTCCTTGAGCAAGGGTATATTCATAAAACCTCTTCTAGGACTGATGGCACAGGAAAAGCAGATGGGATTTCAGTAAAATCCTCAGGTCACAAATAAAAGTGACATGAATCAGAAAGACTCTTTTATGAGAGAAAAGCATGCTAAGGGAGTTTTAAAGTACAGGCACTTCCAAGGAAAGGATTATTTAGGAATCTCAATCTCTCTGAGTTAGTCCTGGAAACTCAGTCTTAAATATGATACGGAGCTACTTCAGTGCATCCCATAAAAAAAGCAGTGAAAACTGAGAAACCTCAGCACCTTAGCAGCTCTGCTCTGTGTGCAGCAGTGAGGAACAGAGGCTTCAGAGTAACTGAGGTGCTCTCCTGAGACTGAGGAGAGTCAAGTTTTCATCCTGGATCTGCCACTAATCTGCTTTGAGCAACCTACACCCACCTCTTCTGGTTATTTAAATGACAGGCTCCCCAGCAGAGATTGTCACAGCAGAAGGGATCTGCACACACTTCCCAGGCCACTGAAGCTCCTCAGGGAACCTGACACAATTCCCTGCCCTGGACCTGGCAGAGGAGGCTCTGGAGAGGCGCAGGCTCAGCCTTTGAGCGGGGTCTGTGCTCTGCTGCTCCCAGCTGATCTTCCTTTTACGTGCACAGTATCTTTATATTACTTGTAGGTGGCTGCCTGCACACACAGCTGACATTTTCCTTCACTTATTTCAGCACATGCAAGGAGGCATATTTTTCCCCCTCAAGTTAAGAAAATATGTATTTCTTGCATTGAGAGGAATATGCTGGTAGCTGACTATAGTGGAACAGATTAGTGATCTTAAAATGTCACATTTTAAAACTCTAGTTGATTTTTAATATGCAATTAACAAGATATTGGTCTTATAAGACATTTCTATATGTTGCTGTATGCCATGCAGAACTAATATTATTTTATATTACTAAAGAGATAGTGCTATTCTTTAAAACTACTCATAAATATAAAATTTATTAATTTTTCTTCTTTTTTTTTCCCTATACAAAAGCACAATTTGTATGTTAACTTTAGTAACTGCATTTGTATGGAAGTGCTCTGACTTCAGTACGTGGATGTGTCCTCTCTATTCCTTCCCTTTTCTGCTTGCCATAGCAGAGAAGTAAAGTATTGTCTCTGACCATGGGAGTAAAAATAAATGTTGATTAAGATATTGATTTCAGGCCAAGAAAATTCCAAATTTCACTCTAATGCATTAAAAACGTGCAGTTTGAAAAAAGCATTACAGCCTGCAAAATGTTCTGATACAGAAATGTCACCGACATAAATACTCAAGTTGGAGGAATCTTATAGGCATTAAACACCTAAGAAATAGAATAACTTTCCTTTCAGAAGAAAATGTGATTTCCATGAAAATTGCACTGGATCAGAGATTTAATTTCTCTTGAAATATCATAATTAGAGAGACAAAGTACATCTTCCATACTTGTAACAACACACAGTATGCCTGTTAACAAAATGTTATTTAAAATAACCCACCTATTCTTCTTTGTTTTCTCATTCCTTTCACTAAGGAACTTATTAAAAAGCTTTCCATAGTTCAAGCTCTTAAAAAAATTACATGATTCAATAATATTATGAGCTAAGAAAACCCTTTTGTTTCAATAGTTTCCCAAGAATGAAGTGGTAGAATAACTAAGAACTTATGGAATTCTATGTCAGGAAATTGCTGTTAAGAGGGGAGTATCAGAGAGAGAGAAACCTAACCAGCAATCTTCTCTTTGTTCCATATCTGCCCCCTTGAACAGTAAGATTCCTCATTTTACTGACACGCAGACAGGTCTGACACCCTGTCCAAAATAAAAGAAAGCATTGACAACAAAAGAAAAACTGGAAATTATCTAGTATGCCTTACTAGAACACAGTGCTTCTGAGTACCTAGGAATGCTGCAAATATTCAGGGATGTAAAAGTGTTGTGACATTACCCTGTCAAATATTTCAGTGTTAAAGCTCTTGTTAGAGACTTATCAATAGCAGACTCTCCCCTCTGTGGGGCTGTTTATAATTTTCTGAATAACTTATTTATCTGTGAAGCATTTTCAGATCCCAAACATTTTATCATCTTGTAATATAAAGACCTGGAATGCAGAGAAAAAGCCATATTTCTTCAGGGACAGCACCCAAGGGCTTGGAAAGGGGCGCTGGACAAGAGCTGTTTGCAAATAAAAACACAGGGGCCAACTGCAACCTTCAATCTTCTCAGTTAAATAATTCTGGTTTCCTACAAAACTGCTTTTTGCTGCGCCATTTCTAGATAATGAGGAACCTTTTTGGCATACAAATCATCCAAAAATATTTTTGCAATTCTTTTAATTTAAAATGACACTATTTTCTAATACAGCTTGAGGTACTGTTGCATGTATCTTAACACAATGAAAAAGGAACTCGATGGACATACAGCATTTTGTGGGCATCCTGTATACTGTAGCTCATTTGCAAAACATATTTGATTGACATGTGCAAAAGATAATGTCTTTACCATGATCAGAAATAAAACCAGGCTAAGAGATGAATAGTTTTCACAGCAAATCAACAGGCTGTTGGAAGAAAATTTCTCTCTTTTCCAAAAATACCTTATATTTTGTCCTTTAAGGAAAGGACCAAATCCTACACAAAGCTATGACCTGGAAAGGAGTCAAATGTCATCCTTAAGAAACTACATTACATTCCTTGGGAAATGGAAGGAGTCTATACAAGGGCAAATGTGTATGAAGAGTGTCTGAAAAGGAATATCTTGAAGCCTCTTCCCTTTGCTTTTAACTGCCAATGGGATTAATTGCTGACTTAAAAAAATCTATAATATGTCTTACAATATGCATCTCCAGTCCATAGAGCAACAGTGAATAGTGGTTTTGTGCTAACCAGGGATGTGCTAATAATACAATTTCTTTAAAAGTGAAGACTCCTACAAAGCCAGGTGTTCACCACAGCAGATTCCATAAAAATGAGAATATTCTCAGTCTAGAACCACCTTGAAGGGAAGAGAGTCTCCTAAAAAAACAGCTGACCTTGTGTGCTGAGAGGGATAGGAATGGGTGTAATGTACATAAAAGACTGCTACAAGTTGCAAATATTTGTCTGAAGACAGTTTCAGGTGGAGACATTTTAAACTGATAGTGGATGTATTTGTTTTGTTGGCTTGTGGACTAGGGGAGGTGAGAGATTTGAAACTGCTCTGGCAGACACTGAAAGCAAACTTCTCATTTCAAAGAAACCCAGTCTCTGGGGCTGTCTAACGCCTGTATTTCTAGAAGCCTCCATTTCTCTTTATGTCTATAACAGAGAGCCATTTGACATAAAATTACATAATGGTTGCCTTTATTTCTCCAGTTAATTGGTAGACTAACACTTTGAAAAATGTCATGCACTGTCTGTCACACTCATTTGCATTGCTTTTCCTTCTTTACCTAAACACCTGCCCGATTCCCTTCATTTAGATAGCTGGTATTTTGTCTTAAACCATAAAATATTTGTGTGAGAACAATTCACAGAGGCGTGAAATGAAGTTGTTTCTAATGGCACGTGTTCTGAGGAACACTGCTGTCTCACAGCTCTGAGGATTACACGAGTTTAAGCAGTCCTCTGACCTTCAAAGCTTCTCAGGCAACCAGCAGTCATTAACTCCAGCAGGAGGCTAAGCCCTGAATATGTTGGAATGGGGGTTTGACAGACTTACCTGAGTTCAAAGAGATGTTCAACAGCAAAGCAAAGACCTGATCACAAATTTTGGAAGGATTGTTGAACATGAAAATCGTGTCTTTCCCGTTATGTAGGTGGGTGGAAAAGGCAGAGGATAAGTCTGGGTGGTTGATATTTGAGGTTATCCTGTCAAGGACTGTTGTACTGCTGCACTGCTGTGCATAGGCTGTTTGGAGATTAGGCTTTAGGTTAAGTGAGAATTGTCCCTAATCATGTTACTGCCAGAGGGCTCTCAGAGATGGCTTAATGGTGGTGCTGGCATGTTCAGAGCAAGTTAATAAATGAGAAAAACTCCAAGGCTCCCTTGTCATCCGGGTTCATGAGCCCTGACAATAACAATAATAAGTTTATCTAATTTTAGACATCTATATGATAAACATCTGTATCAGGGTTAATTATTCGAATATTTTTATGGGCAGGGGAAGGAAAACAGCACCTCTAAAGAATGACACAGCTAATGGTTTTAGATATCTGCCTTGAAGCGAGAGGTAATCTATTTCTCTCCACTAGCTGTGAAGAATGTAGCTTATGTTTTGTTCCACTAGGTTTCCTCTGGTGAATATTTGCCTAGATGACTTCTTCAGATAGAATGCCCAAGCTTCAGACTGTGAAGTGCCTGAATTTCACACTCTGTGTGACAGTTCCTTCCTGGAGTGAAGTTGCATGATTGCAACTTCAGGCCCATCCTGAGAGGGGCTTCAATATTCAGGATCCACAAACAGAACCAAGGTACTTGGTCTGCAGATAGTTCCTATGCTGTCCATCTTTTATATTGAAGATAAAGTATCTTAGATATGATATTAGAATGAACCTTGGGACATCATTACTATGGACCATGCACAGCTCATTTGCACAGAAACCAGACAAGGGTGTTAAAGTTTTAATCTACTTTCAGGTTCTCTCATGTTTTAGGATTATTTATATGTCCTGCATGAGCACTTGCTGGCTGGTGGACAACAGGATGTCTACCAGGACGTTGTGTACAAATTCTCCTGAGGAGAGTAATGGAGAAGCCACACATGCAACAGACACTGATTAGATGAATTAATTTCGGGAAACTGCAGAATTTGTCGTGGGTCTTTTTTGAAGCCACAGAGACAACAGGCAGCCTGTAACACCAAGATCTGGCAAGAACTGAATATTTTCCACATTTTAAGCTACTTTGCATCTATGTGGCTCAATTTTTTTATTATTATTCATTTGTTTATTTATTTAGATTATCAAAAGCATGCTATGGGCAAGTAAATTTATTGCTAGAAGATTATTTTAATTTAGAAGAGCTTTTTCTTTGCTTCAGCAAGAGTGGTTCAATTTAGTGACACAAATTCTCTGTCCCAGGATTTCCCATGTAAGAAGGACAAATGTGTTCTTCATTTACAAACTTGGTTGGACAGATGAGACTGGGTCAGCAAGAGAGGCAAGAGATGACGCAACAGAGAAAGCTCAAAACCATCCCAAAGCCAGGGAGAATATTAGGTATCTTTTGCAATACCAAGCACTGTTGCTCTGAGAGGATGCTCATGTCTACAATTTTCTCTTCCCAAGAGTCCCCAAAGCCCATTAGCCAGATTTCTTCTAGCTAAAACTGAGTTTGTTAATCCAAGTGCTAACATTTCTAGCAGCTATATTGTTTTCTTCTTCAGATGGCTTTGCTAGGTATTGCTCTACTGAACTCCAGCAGCTGTGCTTAAAGAGAAATGAGCTGCACAAAAAAAATTATCCCAACCCAGAATGACAGTTCCCTTTGAGCTACCTAATTTATTAGTCTAAATGCAGAAGAGAATTTTTCACCAAAGGTGAAAAGTAACCTAAAATACACATTTGAACAACCCAAGGGGAGGCAACATTCTCAGTTCTTAAAGAGGAGAAGGGTGCTGACATGAATTAGAACTTGAAAAAATTGGCTTCCCAGCATCACTTCTGTTTTAGCCATTAAAACTTAAGGAGGTATGTAACAAAAAGTGGATGTTAAAAAAAATCTGTTGATGTGTTTCTGTGTGGGATTTTGGGCCAAAGTTTCTACCAAAAAAAGTCTAAAGTTGTGTTTGACAACTAAGTCTTAATAAAGAGCAGTATAATAGCCATACATTGTCCCAGAGCTTGCACAGTCAATAGATACAAAAGAAAAAATTCATTATTTTCATACCATGCTCATGTATTCAACTCAGAGTTTCTGAGTCTTGACGGGTATTTGGTTCTGATGAAGGGGGATGAGACCATTCATTGCCACTGAAATTCAGATTTAGAATTCATTCTGTACAGCTTAGATTGACAAAATCAGGATCTTAGCGTTTCTTTAAGGTTAGGGTAGGTCAAATGCTAAAAAAAAGAAACACCCAAACCCTGAACTTCTCTTGTGGCCTGACCACAAGAAGACACAGGGATTTCACAATGAGAGCTGAGACAAAGACTAGCTTTCTATATATTTTTTTTTCCATGTTGGGATCAATATTCTTCAGTTCTCAAGAATTTTCTCTAAATGGAGCAACTTTTCTACCTGGCCATTTCAGCAGGTCATTGTTCCTTTTTACAGTGCTGAGTGTGATCAATGAAGGATCAGAAATGTTTTGTGTCCCTACAAAACAAGACAATTTATCATATTTTCAGCTTCTATTCTCTGCTTTTTCCACAACAGGCTTTTATTTTGGGGCATTATAGTGCCAGCAGGAATGTGTAAAAAGAAAAGACTTGTTCTGGCTGTGTATTAACACTTGGCACAAAGAGGATCTCTCCTCAGAGGGATTGTATGTGTAATTTTTAAATTTTTTTTTTTCCCAAGCTTCTCCTCTGAAAACTGCCATTGTCTAGCAGTTCTGCCTTGCTTAGAGCCAAGGTGAAACTGAACTCTGTGCCAGCTACCTACTACCAAAGCAGATAAGCAACAGGGGAGTGAGCATTTTCCAGGTGCCATTTTTCAAGGAATTATTCCCTCAGAGAGCCCTGGAATGCCCCTCCATCCAGTGTTTGCTGACCTGTGCCTGGGGAAGTTGCCAGAACCGATTCCTCTCTAAAATGGATTAACTTTCGTGGCTTCTTCATATCACTAGTGCAGGACAGATTGAATGAGCAACGCTGTGGAAGATCAAACACATAAACGAGGCTTTGAAATGGAGCATTTACCCTTCGTGTTACCCTTTTCATGAAATGGGGCTGAGCTGGCTTTAGAATTCAGGATCTTTTCCAGCTCTCTCCAAGGGCTCTGTTCTAGGTATGCAGGAAGGAAACACAGGGTCAGGTACGCTGTGTGTAACCTCATCAAGGGAATCAAAATACAGCCAGCCAGTGAAGTGCTGAGTGCTGAAAAGCCCAAGTCAAACCAGGTAAGCACCAAAAAACTCCAAATGCTAGTATGCCACATCCACTCTACTGTGCAAAGGTATGTATTTTTAAAAAAAACCCAGATTATCAGACCAGATCTTCAGTAAATGTGTTTCGGGATACTTATATTAGAGGCTGGTTTGTACCTGCTAAGATCAGATTGTGTGTTTTGCTGTGCCAGTAAAGCCACTGCTGTTCTCCACCCAGTCCAAGGACATTAGCTCTTTTCCCAGGTGATTTCCATTCGTGCCTCAGTTCAGCTCAGCAGTGCACTTCTTCAGTGTATCTCCTTACCATCCCCACGCAGACACAGGTTCAGGGTGCAGATGGGGCTCCTAACACACAAACTGCAGTCCTTGAGGAAATCATTACACCAGAATAATGTGTCAGCACTTAATTTATCCTAATTGCTATCAGACGTCCAACACGCAGCACCAGAGCTAGCCCGAGGCAGGTGTATAATGTAGATGCCAAGTGCTAAGCATCACTTTGCCTTCATACTGGGCTCACAGCTTGCTAATGTACAACCAGCCATTTTTTCTGAAACAAAAAGTTCTTCAGAACCTTATTTCAGCAGCTTTCTCCTCTCCTCCATGGTGGTGTCTTGCCCACCATGCGTGGTACACTAGTTTTGCACTTTATACCCTTGCCCTTCTGTAAACATCTGTCATTAAGAGTAGCCAAAATCGTAACAAGATAAAAATAATAAAAAAGCTGCCTGTAAACTCTGCAATAAAATAAGTAAACAGCAAGTGGCAAAGATCAGCAGCAATATGTCAGGGGGTGTGACAAAGCCAAGACACACAGGGACCGAGCTTCCAGGGACTTGGAAGCTGCTAAGAGAGCAGTTTTACACTCCAGCCCCAAAGCAAGTACTGTAAAATTCCATCCGAATTTTTTTTTTTTTTTTTTTTTTTTTTTTGGGGGCTCAAAANTCGAATTTTTTTTTTTTTTTTTTTTTTTTAGCTGGGAGCTCAAACACTGCCACATGCTGATAGTGATAAATCCAAAGAGGCACAACCTTTGCAAAGCAATTTTTATCAACACTAAGAGGATGCTGCCTCAGCAGCCTGGAAAAGCAGAAAGTGTTGAGCTTCCTCTAACACATATGGTAATTTTTGCTAAATTTTTGAACGAATGGTGAATTTACTGCTGTATTGGGGAGCTTTAAAGATAGTTCTGTTCACTTCTAATTAATGAGAAGTTAAAAAGGTAAAAAAAAATTAATAAATGTTGATAAAATTGTTCATGCCCTTGGGCATGAACATGAATTATAAAAGGCCTTTCACATGAGTTTTTTGCAGTGAGGGCTCTGCCATGAAAAATCACTGTATCAGCAGAGGGAACAGTATTGGAGAGGTCAGCTTGCTATAATGCAATGAAACCAATAACATTTTAAACTTCATTGCTGTCCATTAAACACTGATCTCCATCATTATTTGCCTAAAAAGACAGTTTTTCTGGCATAGTGATCAACTCCTGATGAAGCCAATGGAAACCATGGCTTCACTGGTCTCTCAAATGAGATTTCTTCTTGTCAGCATCTGGTGGTGGATTTAGATTCCGGTCCCAAAGGTCTGACCCCACAGTTCTGTGAACTGCTGCAACTATTTATACTTTGAAGAAAAGCACAGAAAATCAAGAAACTATTCGTATGATCAGACACATACACACACACAAAAAAAATATTGAAAAAAATCCAAACCAACAGAGATGTTGGCTATAATGTGGTTGAATTCAATCTCAGGATTGGCTGGTTCTTTATAACTACACTTATGTCAGCTGGAGAAAAACTTAGAGTTCTGCTTCCACGTTTATCTCACAGGATTCATGCTACATAAGTAGGGGTTTAATTTTGTGTGTGGTTGAGATCCAGAGGTTTCTCTGCTCCTTTATGACTTTCCATCTCACAAGAGCATACTTATTTATACCTACAGAGCAGTTTCTACAGAGGATGTGACCCTGCAGGTATTGTTGGGACTGCTTCTCCTTTTACCTACCACCCTTCTACTTGAAACACGTTCCAGTTTGTTGAATATTTATCCTGATACTCCCTTATACCAAAAGAACTTGTCTATTTTTTCACCAGACCTTCTTGTCCAGGATAAGGAGGCAATTTCCTGGCCTCGCTGCTCAAATATCAACTCTTTCACATGTTTGAGACCCAACTTTTCTTGCTTTCTCCTCCACTCCTTGGTGCCCTTTTTATATTTCCCCACACTAGGAAGTGAAGTAGATCCTGCATACCTTCAACCTTCTCCCACCTCCCAGATCTTTAAATCATGATATGAACTCATGCCCTCCATTTCACACTTCTCTCTTTAAGATCCAACCTCACACAAGCAGACTGAGACCTCAGTCCTATAATCCCTGACATCTTTCCTATTCCTGAGGTTCATCCCAGCTTATGAGTACCCTGACATTACTGCCTGCAACCTCAGTCACAAATTCAAGTCCCCAGATGGCAAAGCTGCTGCAGAGCGAGCACCAATTAGTTGCAACTTCACTGTTCATTAAATATTATTGCTTTGAGGTATTTTTGCAGATGGAGACGTTGAGGTCAAGGATAAATCATCTGTTAATTTCTAGAACACTTGGAATGTTGCTCACAGGTCAAATTCACACAACTAATTGGGCTGCCTGGGTCATATGAAGGACGCTTGAGAAAGAAGGTGACAGAGAATGTGTTGGAAGATAGAAGAATTATCCCAGGAAACTGGTCTCTACTGTTCTCTTTACCAGAACTTTCTGCTCTACATCCCTTTGTTATCTGAATAAAAATGCATTGCAAACTGGACCAGAATGCTGACCTCCCTCACAAGAGGTTAGTGACACTCTGTGCCTGTCCTTAGGTCTGCTCCCTAACACATGCTTACACATTTGCTAATATCATGGGCCAGAAAGACACAGTGCCTGCACCTTGAACACAAACATCTTGTCACTAGCAATTGAGGACATCAGCATGAAGGTTGAGAATGTATTTAGGAATATCTAAACCCAATATTTCTCCGAGAGGGTGTGTTTTCTTTCTGTATTTTCTTTCTTTTTCTTTTACCTCTTTAAGGTATTAGGAAGACTGTAATATGAAAATATTTGAAATATTTTTCTTGAGTTAACAAAGAGATGAGGAGAGCATGATTAGGGTTACAAGCTCAAGAGAGAAAATTGGTTTTGGATGAGAAAACTTACAGGCAAAATTAAGAAAGTCTCACTTGAAAGGAATGCTCATGCTTTATGTTTCAGCCACAGTGTCACCATGGACACACTATCATCTTGTGGGGATGCTGGAGATGTAAGCAGCTGACATTGCAGCAGTCAGCTCTACATGTCACTGCAGGTCACAGAAAATAATGGCTAGCAAAAAAAGTGGAGCTTAATAAGAAGTAAATTTTTTTTTTCAAGTGTGCTTCAGGAAAGAAGGAATACCTATGAGCACAATAACTTCAAAAATTATTGAAATAGTGAATAAGAGGGGCAAATGTGCAAAGGCCCTGTTTCCCCAGCTGCAAGCTGGTTTTTTCCTTTTTGCACCACGGGCAGTGGTATCTATGTTAGTCTGTTGTGCTCTTGACTCCCAACTAGAATTGTGTTCTACTTTTCATGAGGTTAAGTTACTGATGTGACTTCACACTCTCTCTCTGTACTTTGTGATAAAATTGATGAATTTAACATCCCAGTTTATTAAATCCAGAAATACAGGAGATGACTACTGCTGTGAGAGGAGAGCTTGGTGTAAACCACGGAGCAGCCACCAGCACTGCATTCAAACTGCCTTGGATCTACTGTCTTTAGATAAGTCCAATTGAATCCCAGAAAATTCTCAGGAGGGACCTATGCTTCTCTTGTGTGGTCTACATATTAAAGGCTAGGAAAGGTTTCACCAAGTCTATCCAGATTAAATCCTTCTACCCTCAATGCACACAGATATATCACATGCACAAAGTGACCCAAGGGTCGTGATGTCCCTTCTAGTCATGGAAGGAAGACTAATTTGAACACCTTAGGAGAATTCCTACAGTTAGGAAAAGGGAACCTAGATTTTACAAAAAATAAAAAAATACAGCTAAGAAAGCAAGTGAACAAATCAAAAGATCCTAAGCTTTCAGAAAACTTCTACTGAAGAATTGAAATGCAAACCAGATCTGAGAATTTGGAGCTTAACAAAAACAACAAACACAACAACAAAAGCTACTGAAGAAGTTTTAATTCTGGACTAATCTCCCAGAAAAATAGAGTAAAAAGTTACATCTGCCAGGACTGAGAGCTCACCTTTTCTTTGTATCGATAGACATAAACTTGGATGAATGTTTTAGTTTTGTAACCTCTCAATAAGCTTAAAAACATAGTGGCAGGCATGACCTAAAAAAAGAGTTCAGAAAGAGATAGGGAACATCTAAGCAGTGCTTTATACTCTTCCTAGTAGCCAAGACAGTTTCTCTCCCTATCCCTCACTGAATATCACCCTCAACTTTAGATACTTGAAAGTGGTTTCTATCAAGGCTAGGTTCTTACATCTTTTCACAGGCAATGAATAAGAACTGGTATTACCAACGCAGGTTTTTTTAAGCTTGTGCTAAAGCTGTGCTGGAATTAAAGTCCTCTTCAATCTCAACCATTTTGTGACTGTGGGATGTATTATGTGACTCTGAAGGTACATGAAAATGACAGGTGAGAGTACAGATACCTAAATTCTAGATGTCCTAGGGTAGTTGAATCCCTTGAAAAATACTATTTCACTGAGGAACAGGTTATGGAATTCCCGTTATCAGTACAAATACCAGGCTGTTTTAGGTATCAGCAGATATATGCATACTTGCATATTCAAATCCCACTCAGCTTTCTTTGCACTGTCTTTTTCAACCATTCAGTGTTTCAAAGGGTTAAAATACAGGACTGATGGGGCTCTGAGTCAATTCAAGCCATCAAAGATCCTTGATGCAATATTTCGCTTTTACCCCCACTGAGCCTGGCTGTATTTGGTGACCTTTCTGCACAGATGTTTTGTCTCAGCACTATGCAAGAAGAATGTTTATGAGGACAGGGAATAGTGTTGCCAGTAAGAAGGTCCAACTCCATGACCAGGGAGAAGAGAAACAAAGATCAGGCCATCCAAGGGATGCAGGGGAGAGGGAGGGTCATTCCACCACTGTCAGAAAGAAAGACCAGTGGACTGAGGTAGGGAGAACTTGTCAGTCCTAACTTTACCCTGCTCCCAGCCCATCTGACAGGGCTGACAGTCCATGATGGTTCGTTGTTTTCAGCTGTAGCTTGTTTATGCTTCTCTTTCAGCTCTCATCCCTTGCAATACATTGTCACGCCAGCTGTCCCTATATGAATTCATCCTCATTTTTCCCCCTTGTTTGAGAACAAATTAAAGAAAGCAGAACCTTGAACTTAATAAAAAATGTAAAGTTTCTCCTCTGACTAGCAACATGTCTGATAGGGGTTGTAATTTGTTTTTCTAGCATTAAAAGTCTGCTGTCTTCTTCTGCAATTTGTGAGGCCCATCTGAGCAATGAACAGCTTGGACTTTCCTGAACTTACATTTGTTATTATTAAAACGATCTTTGTAATGGCTGAGAGTAAATGCTGACACTGACTAGGGTTTGTGATTTTATTTACTTACTTGATTCTTATTTATGATGGCTTAGCCACACAGTGAAGCTTCTCTCAGTATTGAAATAAAGAATCATTAGAATCAAGCAAGGAAGCAAAGTGAAATAAAGGTGATATGAATGCTCTTCGCTTGCTTATTCATTTAAATCGATTTTTCTTTACTGGCTGAGAGCATCAATCAAAAGAACAAAGCTAAAAAGAAAAGAGAGAAGTTGACTTTGGAAGCAGATTTCTTGCAAACTATTAAGAATTATGTGATCTACTATATCATTGTTTCCATCAATGGTAATGGCAATTTTTTTGCCGTGGATTTCAGCAGAGAATGGCAACCATGAGAAATCAGACCAATTAAACAAATGTCAGTAGTCATAATTAGTGCTTGCCAACTCTCATATTTTCATCAAAGTGCAGAAATCACTCATATGGTTAAAGCTCCTGGAATCCCACCATTATGAACAATTTATTTTCAATAAATTATACTCTGCATGACTGCGGAAGAAATCTTGTATCTATGAATCTCAAATGGTAAAGGAATAAGCACACACATCTGTAATATGTTAATTTTTCACTGATCTCATGAGTTGTTTGAGCATTTTGTGCTGAAATAATTGACAATCTCTTTTGGCACATCAGGGGCCAGATCTTCAGGTGATAGAAATTGATCAAATACCATCAATTGCAGAACAGCAGCTGCATTTGCCAAGCAGCTGAATACTAAGTTAATTTAGAAAAGTTAAAAATATCTCTCATCATTATGAATTGTGACATTAATATATATTTTAACAGGATAGAAATTCTTGTGATTCACTTGTGGTTTTGCTCTTCATCACATCTGTTTGTCTGATTTCTAATTTTCTATAATTTAAACAAATATTCTCTTCATATATTTTTTGCTGCCTTCATCTTGTACAGACAAATTTGTTTCCTTTATTAAGATATGTTGGTGCCTTTTTCCCCACTCAATGAACTCAATGCTCCTTGTGGTTCTCTTCCAGCTCAGGGTATTGTAAGAACACGTATCATTCTTGAAAAATGGTTCAAAAACCTGCAAGCAATGAAATTATCCCCCGTCACGAACCTGCAGTCTTTAGGCTGAGGAAGTTTTTCCTGACCCACTCGGGCAGTGTCAGATATTTCGGGCCTTGCCTGCCTGTTGTTACCTGTTCCTGCCACTTGCAAGAAAGCAGAGAAATATGTTACCGTGCCTCAGGCAGGTCAGTTTGCTGTCCAGCTCATCAGATTAAGCAATTAATGAACGCAAGTGTATGCTCCTGCTCTGTGTTGTAAATGCTGCTGCTTTAGGTGGGGTCGTGTCCTTGTGGAGGTGGTGCTGAGTTAAGCGAGAGAGAGGAGCCTCCCCTGTTTGTCGGCAGTGTCTGTACAGGCAGCACCTGGCCTGGGAGCACTCGTGTCTGCCAGTGGCGCTCACCCTGGCCAACCAACCAGTTTTGAGGATTGGAGGAGGGAGAATGAAGACCCCTTCATGATCTGAGCTGGTTCTTAATCCTTCACTTAAACCAAGCATTAAAATGACCTTTTTTGGAGATGAGAAAATGTCTCAGTTGACAGCTATATCCATGCCTTGGTTTATAAGTAGTTTTTAACTCACACTAACTTGAATTTTTAAAATTGTGCAAAGACACTTGCAGATTATTTCCTTTTGATAAGGCTTCTTTCTCCCACTTGATTTTGCATTAAAAATTTCTTCTGCTTTTTCTTTTTTATCTTGTTAATTTTCATCCATTATTTTCTTTCTTCATTTCTGTGTTTTTTCTTTCTCTGACTTCTCCCTCAGTGCGTGCATTAGCTGTGTTGTATGGATTGTAATACACTAATGTGACACTGGAGCAAACAAGTGAAACATAGGTTCACTAGATATAGCTTGCCATAGGTAATACGTTTTGTCTAAATTTTGGAAATTCCAGTTGGAAGTTTTTTACATAAATCTGCCATCACTCCAAACTGAGGCAAAGTCTCCTACATAGAAGGAGTAGAAGTATTATTACATTAGTGGTGAATAACAGATTATATTTGATCTTTCTTTTCCCATTTCACCTACAGTCCTTCCACAAGAAGCTCCTGTTGGGCTG
The DNA here is from genome assembly GCA_013390045.1 of Picathartes gymnocephalus. Taxonomy (NCBI): domain Eukaryota; kingdom Metazoa; phylum Chordata; class Aves; order Passeriformes; family Picathartidae; genus Picathartes; species Picathartes gymnocephalus. The sequence continues at coordinate 61,044 of WEKY01000027.1, read as the reverse complement.
GCATTTAGTGTCCTGTTTGCACAAATGAAAATGACTAAATGATCCAGTGTCATTTGGCTTTATGTACTTTATTTCTTGGCTACCCATGTGCCCTGACATGGAAAGTGACTGTCTTTTCCTTTAACAACCCTTAGTGCTAAAATGGATTTTAGACCCCTGAAGAGCACAACATGAGCAGTGGCTTTCCCTACCTGTCAGATGCCTTCAGTCATACTTGTCTCTTGTGTAGCAAAGCACAGATTGTGTTTGTTTTTATTACCACTTGAAGAAAACTTTGGATGCAGAAGTGATGGCAGAAAAGATATTTCTTGGCATACAAAGAAACATTTTCATATGCAGATGCAACATACGAAGCTTGAACTTCCAGAATGATGGTGAAGTTTTGTTCAGTAGCTCTGGCTTCTGCCTGATTTTCCTTAAAACACTTTAAAACTTAATTTATTGTAATAGGCTTGTAAATTTAATGGGTTTATACATGTATGCACCCACACATGTGGGTGTCAATCTCTTCTCCCAGGTAGCAAGTGACAGGACGAGAGGAAATGGCCTCGAGTTGTGCCAGAGGAGATTTAGATTGGATGTTGGGAAAATTTTTTTACTGAAAGGGTTGTAAAGCATTGGAACAGCTGTCCAGGGAAATGGTGGAGTCACCATCCCTGGAAGTATTCAAAAAATCTGTGGATTTGGCACTGGAGGACATGGTTTAACAATGAACATGGTGGTGCTGGGCTGATTCTTGGACTTGATTGCCTTAAAGGTCTTTTCCAATCTTAACTATTCTATGAATTTGATATTTTAAAAGCTTTCTATAATTTCAGGACAATAAATAGTGCCAAGATACTGAAAAAATAATCCAGCTGGGGTAGTATGTAAAACTATAGATTTTCAAATTACACAGTGCAACAATAAAGCATAGAAACCATACCATAATTTTAATACATTCTTCTGGAGTTTTCTTTGTGTCCAGATCCCAAGAATGACACCAGATTTATTTTTTTCCTGATTGTGCCAGATTATTCTCATTAACATCACTTAGAAATCTACAAAAATGAAAAGACTGCTTCTCCATAGACAGTCACAGAGCTTGGGAAGTGACAAACAAAGCAGCATTTGCTGAAGAGCAGACTGTCAAGCAGAAGTGACAGACAAGGCCAATTACCATATGCAAATAAGCCAGCATTCATTATATAATTAAAAAAAAAAAAGCTATATTTGTCAAAAGTGCTGCTATTCAGAACCGATTCTCTGGCAGGATGAACCTTGTGGAGTTTTAGGTTTCATGAGCTTCTGCATCAAGTTTTTTTTTTGAATGGTAAAATGTATTTTTTCTCAACTCAATTTTTCCTATGGTTTTGCATATTACTTTTCCCTGTTTCTCCACAGGAAAATGTTGAGTGCCTTTAAAACACATTTTGAATCTGGACTGGTCCATCTACTCTGTTATTCTTTCCCAGAAAACTGCAGCTGCTTCAGGGAAAACAGAGGTAACTCTGCAATGAAATGGTTAGTCTTTACTGTTTCTCAGAGAAATGGTTTTTCTCTATTGTTTTTGGGAGGAGGCCTTCTCTGCGTGAACTCCGAAGCGATATCCTAGCTGACTTAAGCGTGGCCATGGCTTTGTTCCCTACCTTCTAAATATTGACCTAGGCAGCATGTATGATCATGGCATGTTTCTGGTGAGAACACCAGTAAACTTATTGAAATACACTTGGAATTTGGGAGTATCTGCTCCAGTGATGTCCATCTACAGAGTGGTTGCTCTGCATTACCCATCCCTACAGTCACATGAATCCAAGTGAATTCATGGAAGAATAAGAATACACGGTCCCCTAGGGCTTGCCTAGCTGTGGAAGTTATTAGGAATTAAATGAGAGGAATTTGAAGTTTGGTAGCTATTTCACACTGTATCTGATATAGAAGCTAATAATCTGCACTTCTGAGGGATATTGAGTTATCTTCACAGAAGCACTGGGTACTATTTCAAAATTACTTTCCACACACATCTGGATGGGGCTGGTGTTATATTTCTGCCATCTCCCTTGGGATGGCCTAGCAATAAGCCAGATTGGAGAACTGCCTTCCAGAAAGCTTCCCTAAACAAACAATAGTTTCCTTCCAGCTGTCTATTATCTTAAGTTGCTCTTAGAGAGCAAGAACACCAGGACCCATCCAAATAGAAAAAGCAGGGAGGGAAATGGTTGGCCAAACACAGCAGTGAGGTGGTACAGCTGAATTTTGTGTCGCTGCCTTCAGCTGAGAATGGCTGTGGAAGCCAGAGGCAATGTGGAAGAAGGGCAGTTTTGGGAACAAAGACATTTTCCATATCATCTATTCTGTCCATGCAGCTTTAGGGGTGCAATCTGGAGACCCACTGACAGTGGCAGCTCCTCCACAGGACCATGCAGGCCTTGGGCTTGTCATCTGAATGGCCTCTCAGAGACCTCACTGCTGTCCACTCACTATAAACAGCTTCAGTAGATGAGACTAATGTAGATGTTCAGAGAAGCTGGGGTTTTAGTGCTGCTTCCTTCAATACAGAATACCAATAGCTCTTGTTTAAAAGTTTCTTTTGCCAGTTTGGCTAACATAATTAGCTAATTATCACAGTAATTGCCATTCACCATGGCAGTCAAGAGTAAGTCTCAGTTGTTCTAAACCCTGTGGAGCTGATTAACATAATCACTGACCTAGAGAGTTCAGGGACTTAAGAATGTCAGTGAATGGTTTCCCCAGAGAGAATAAAGGCAGATTTCTGGGAATAAGATCCACTGCTAGGACTCCTGTTAGAAAAGTGCTAACATATTCACCTCTTGCTCAAAATCTCCAGCATTTTTCCAAGCTTTTGGTCTCCAGAGCAGAATTATGAAAGCTATACATTCTTGTTTGCAAAGCTGCTGTCAGTACTTTACTAGCAGTGCCCCAGTTGAGCATATTTCACTGTGTGCTATGGCTGTATTTAGTGAAAGCAATCATACTGAAAGTCTGCATGATGAAAGCTCTAATCTGTGCAGTGTCATGCACTGTGCATCACCACGAGGGAACCTCTAGTGACTACGTATTAATGAGAGGGAACCAGTGGCATTGTTATTATTATTTATGACTTATCCTGCTCCACAGATGTGTAAGACTTCCAAAAAACAAATGTAGGAGGTATCCCTGCTGATAACCATGCAGAGCAGCAAGGCACAGTTGGCATCCTCGTGATTCCTGATTAAGAGGGTCTAAAGGAAGAAGGCTGGGAAATGGCGAGGACAGCACCATCTTCTAGTGCTGTCAGACATCTGGGTAAATGCAGAGCAGTCAGCACTGAGACCCCTGAACAAACAGAAGTGTTAAAAGTCATGCAGATGTGGTTTAGTGGTGGACTTGGCAGTGCTGGGTTAACAGCTGGACTCAAAGATCTTAGAGGTCTTTTCTAACCTTAAAGATTCTATGATTCCCTGAAAATTCTGCTTATTATTTCCATTACATTGTGTTCTAGTGTTTCCTCCCATCTCAGATTAGGGCTTCATGCACAAACAGTATGAAGAATTCACTCTCAGGCTCAGTTTTCCCACTGACAAAAACCTAAATTATTCCCCTGAAACACAGAACATAGGAAAGCAAAGAATGTGTTCACTTTCTCTCTCATGCAGGGAATATTTTTATTCAGACACTGTTAGAAAACAGCTAAGAATGAAATATAATATTATTGTTATTAGTAAAAGTCACCTCTTGACTTCAGGTTATTGCTCTATTTTCCTCTTTTGTAAGTCTGGTTTGTCTGAAGACCCTGATCTGTGTCACAGACAGTGACAGAGGAATATGAAATATATGCAGGGGACATAAATCTTTCACCTCCTGATAAATTTTGGTCATAAAAATAATAATAAAGAAATCCAGTCTGCATTCCAAAATCGTTGACTTCTCCAGCCACAGGTAATTTTTTTCACTTTCCTCTCAGTTTAATCACCTGCTTCTGGTGCCAGCTTCTGTGGTTTTCAGCCACCAATGTCTATTGAGGCTAAACGGGTATGTCCCAAAATAAAAATAACTCTGAAACAGCAACTGAGGAGTTGCCTACACATGCTTCATTTTTTCATGTCCTTCATGATCAATGCCTGTTCTTTCCATCTGACCATTGTACTAACCTTGGTCTGAAAAATTTGCACATTCAGTCACCACTAACAAAAGGTGCCCAAAATTACTTGGGCAGGGGTACACACAGTGAAAGAAACCTGATGAGACCAAGAAAACCATTATCAGTACTAACAGGGGTTTGGCATATCTCATGTGAGATGTTTGACCATGAATTCACCTGTGGGAGCAGTTTTTCTTCCAGAAAGGTCTTTGGATGGAAGACAGACATAACCTCAAAAGGAGGTTTTCAAGTCCTAAACTTATTTCCTCATTTGGTTCAACAGCGAGGAAAGTTTGATGGTGTTCATGGTGCACTGCAAAATATATAAATTTATTCAATCATTTCTTAATTGAATGTTCTGCTTAATCTTAAAAATAATCACTCAGAATTGGCTTGTCTCTACTCAGTTTCCAAGAACACCTTGATTTCTTCACATTACTGTAAATTTTACAAAGCTAACACCCTTCTCTATCCCAATTTTAGTTCCTTATCTTATATATTGCTATGGCTCTGTCTTTTCTTCATTGCTTTTTATGTGATGTTATAGAACAGCTTGCAAAACATCTGGCAGTAAATGGCTTATATTTTGAGGCTATAATTGTGCATGAGGAACTTTTAGAGACATTAGTAAGTTTTGGATAAAAGTCATTGTCAGAGTATAGTACTTTTCATTATAATAAGAAGATCAGAGAAATTTCCTCATAAAACCAAAACCTTGAAAAAGTTAAGGATTTTTTTTTACCTTGCTAGTACAAATGATGTTATAACAGACAGTATTGATTCTAAGTTTGCTGTAGCTGTAACTTTGCATAAATTTGTTCTGATTTTGGAGGAGAGAAGGATGCTATTTTCAACAGCATACACCCACTAAAAGCATCACATCAAATGGTTCAAGGGAGTAAAGTTGTACTGAGCTTGGTGAAGCTATGCTGATCTATTGCTGTAGCCTAACAACCCATTCTGGGCACTGTAATAAAACTGAATATAGTTAAATCATACTGTAGGTAGTGAAAACAGTATCACTGATTCATAAAACCCGTGAAAAAATGTGTTGGATGAGTATGCCCTGATGCTACTGCAGAAACACTGGTTTCTGGGTCAGGAAAAAGCATAAGCATTACTTTTGTGACAATATTAAGGATAAATGTGTGGAGAAGCTATTGGAATTAAAATGATAGAATAAAAAATTTGCACTTATACCATATATTTATTTAATAAATGAAACAGAACCTTTTATATAAATCTTGTGATAAAAGAATGATGATTTGGACACAACAAGATTTCCAGTCTTTTTCATACCCAAAAGTGTTCCGTCTTCCAATATATGACACAAGAAAACTTTTATCTAATGTATTTGAGTCTCAGTGGTATGAAAAGGAATATCAATATTTCTAGACTTTGTACCTCAACTGTGGGTACTATGGTGAGTTATACATTAAATTATGTACCTTTCCTCACAATTAACACATAGCAACCTGGCCTGTTATATTTGGTTGTTAAAACCAAAGTAATCAAACACAGAGGATCAAAGTCACTGGGCTCATGGCTTTGTGAGGATTCATGACAGCAATCATAGAAAAGGTTCATGAGCAGCACAGACATGGCACATCAAGCACAATAAGTCACCATCTAATCTAAAGTATAATGAAACAGTTCAAGTTTAGAATTAAGTATAGTTACAATATAAGAAAGGAAAGTCTTTTGTTGGGTCTCTCCCTCTTACTTCTCTTTCAAAGTAACTATAGGATATGCTAAATGCAGAATGAGACAGAAAATCTTTATATAGAAAGGGCAGAAAATACGAAAAGAAAGAATCTTTTAAGCTCAATGTTATATATTTTACATTTTTCCTCCTCCCTTTTCTTTTGACCAGCCTTAGGCCGGTGCTTTGATCTATATTTCAGTCACCAAGGTCCCTTATCAGAGAAAACACAAAAAAGGACAGTGAAAGATACAGATAGAATGGCAAATGCACCTTGAGCCATTGCAGAGTGACTTTCCTGCTCTTCAGAGTGAATGCTATCTGGAAACCATATCTGCCGTGGGAATGGACCAGAGCGTTGCCCTGAGGGCCTAAACCACCTCCTGCTGGTTGCAAAAAGCACTTTTTGATATGTAGGCTGATCAGTCTAAGATTCCAGAGGATAAAACAATAACATACAATGTTCTGACATTCCTTGGATGCTCCATTTTGTGCTCCCCTCCCTTCCTGCGCTGAGAGCAGCTCCTCTGTCCCTCCAATGCCTGTTTTCATGCGTGTGTACAGCTCTCTGCCTTCTAGGAGTAACTTTTATGTGCACAGTGTAAGGCATACAGATCAAAACTACACCTAGCCCAGTCGTCTGTCTCTGACAGAGCAGGGACAGATGCCCAGGGTAAAAGAAGAGCCGGAAAGCCCTTCACTGCTCATGTTTTACAAGCCAGAAACAGAGGTAGTAGCTCTATTAGGTCACCCTAAGGATATTATTTTAGACATACGAGGCACCTTTACCACAGTGCTAATTTTTATCATCAGTAACTTTCACACATGTGTAAGGGATTACTCCAGATTGCCTCCTTTGAACAGTGTGGAAGAATATTCTCATGACTTTAAGCTCATGTATGAGTTTATCCCTTTTCACCTCCTCCTTGTCATCCCTGCTCTGCCCCACTGCTTCCCCAGGAGTCCTGATCCACCTCATTGTTTCTGGCACAGATGGCTCCCACACCTTCGATCAGCCATCCTGCCCTTTTCCGTGCCTTTCTCACTTCTGGCTGAAACAAAAAGACCACAAATGCACAAAGGTGCAAACATATCACAGATTTATACACTGATGTAATAACATTACCTATTTGTTCTCTATTCATTTCCTGATATTTCCTGAGGTTTGATTTGCTTTTTGACTTCTACTGAATATTGAGTTGATGTTTCTATAGAACTATCTGTGATATCCCCAATATCTCTCCCTTGAATGATAATAGTCAGCCCAGAGCCCATAATTCTGTGACTAAATCTTTATTGCTTTTACCTGTGTATATTACTTTACATTTATGCACATTGAATTTCATTTTCCATTTTATCGCTCAGCTACTAAGCCTCGTACAGTCTTTTTGCAAATCTTTGCAGTCCGCTCTCAGTCTTACTAGAGCCAAGCAAGTTTATGCCATCAACAAAGTTTGTGTCCTCATTCTCTTCACCTTAAAGACTTGTGCACTTTCCTGGTGTTTTCAATCAGCTGATTCAGGGCCATAGTACCAAGCAAAGTGAGACAAACTAGTCTTCCTCTGCCTTGCTACTAGAATTATTCGTACTTTATGCTTCCAAAATTTTGCATAGCTGGCTATGGGCCTTTATCTTCCCATCTATTTTAATCTACTTTTTCACTTCTTTTTCTCATATTTGTCCTCCTTATAGAGCAACTGCATTATTCATCTCTTTGAAGATGCATAGCATTTTTAGATGGAGTTTGGAATAGATCTGTTTCATAGAGAAAACAAAGCTTTTTCCAAAATGATGTTCAGCTTGAGGGCAGCTACCAAACTTGTGTAATGTCAAGCTAAGGAAGCAGAGAAATGGTGTTGTATGCTTAGCTGTCACACTGGATATGGGGATTAAGGCACATTAATCTTTTTAGCCAGTAATACACACTGAGTGATGTGACCAGCACCACATCAACCCTGGTAAGACCTAATGGTCTTGCACACTTCCACCTGAGTCAAGAGTAGGTGACTTTAGAGGAAAGTACAGAATGCAGCTCTCGCTCTTGCTTCAGGACCCATAATAAAAATACCTTAACTTCCTTCACACAAGATTTAATTTGATCACAGTCATTCTCAATTATAATTTCTTTGGAAATTTGATTTTGTTTCTTTTTCTAGATTTTTTTTCTCTGTAGATATTCCTCTAACCTAGAGGCTCAAAGAAATGACATAAAATGCTGTCTAGTGAACACACATATCACCCTCCCAAAGTAAATTGGCAGGTAGGAAATCTGAACAGCTAGTTCAGTGATACCATTGATAAGGTGATTTGGTGACTAGAACACCACTGCCCTTACAAGTTCATGGAGATGATTTTACTGTCCTTCATAGTCATCTCAGCTCTTAAATAAATCCACCTGATTAGCATGTCCAACTCAAGTGGTTAATTTACTGAGCTTTTCCCCTTTCAGGCTGTCTATAAATATGCCATCATGTCCTCTAAACTGTATTTAAGCTTCCTGAAGCACAGTAACAACAAACTTCCCACCACAGTCAGCAGCAGATTTCAATGGAGCTGCTCCTGAGTATGGGCTCTGCAATTTGGCACAGACAAAAAACACTGGTGTGTAGGCTTCTGCACCTCTAACCTCTTTTACAGTAAGAATAGAATCTTATTCCTTCTCTTTTTTCCTGATCTCCTAGTGAGGTCTTAATCCATGTGAAGTTTTTCTCACTCCATGGTTACCAAGTTTCCCTAACAGTCTCTTGTAAGGGTCTTTACCAAAGGTCTTTTGAAAGTCTGAATAAATTTTATCCACCATTTCTCCCTTATTCACTATTTTGTTAATTCTGAATGAGTGTTGGCAGCTTAGAGAGCTATTATTTGGCCTTGAGAAGCCTGAGGCTTTATTCCTAGCGGGTTGTATACATTAAATTAGTATATAACTCTATCTTTCATAATTTCCTTGACTATTTTTCCTGCTGCTGAGGTATGTACTGTGTATCTATAAAAGACTATTGCCTCTGGCACTTTATGAGAGATTAAGGCAGTCTTGGCTACAACCCAATTGGCTGTGGTAGCAGGGTTTTATTTCAGATTTTTAACAATAAACTGTATATCTTTAAACAGCAATGCAGCTGCTTCATTATTTAGTCCCTCATAGCTCTTAGACAGTTCAGACGCAGCAGTGATGATTAATTACTACATAATGTGTTGTGTTATTCCAGTACATTTCTTCCATTTTTGTTTTGTGTTCTCAGAGAACATCTCACCCTTGCTTCATGTTGATAATAACACCTATTTAAGTTATTTTTGTAAACAAGGGTTTACGCTCAGTTGCATAAGTCAATGTATTTTTTTCTTATTGCTTCTTGACATTGTGGAGAAGAATGTGTGTGACTGACACCATGTGAAAAGCAGAGGTAAGCAGAGGGGAAAAAGGAAACAAAAGACATACTTCTTGCTACTGTTGAGGGCATATCATTCTCTTTGAGTCTGGTCCAAATAGTGCCCTGGTAAACGAGCATGAATTGGATCTACTTCGAGTCCGAGATACATTTGAAGAGAATTGGTGTAATTTCCCTGAGACGAAGGAGAAAGTCGTTTACACCTATTGCAGCCTTGGCTCATTTATTTCGAGTTTTTCTGCATTCGTGGGGGTGTAACCCAGAACAGCATTTAGTTCACTGTTAAGGCAGTAACTTCTCTGCTCCTAATCCTGTGATGGTTGGTAGCAAAAATAGTCTGTGGGATACTGGCATGAATGAAAGAAGAAAAAAGGAGAGGAGAGGAGAGGAGAGGGG
>WEKY01000027.1:0-51375 GCA_013390045.1 Picathartes gymnocephalus | reverse complement strand
AGGAGAGGAGAGGAGAGGAGAGGAAATAAAGCTCTCCACTTGCAGAGAAAATAGTTTCTGTTATTGATTTTACCAATAGGTGGAAATTTACTTGAATCTCTCATTCCCGTTGTGCCAGGCACTGTAGCAACTTCACTGGGTAGAGGCTGTTGAGGCAATAACTTGTTTAGCTCTTTTGCACTCCCCTCCCTGCTGCCCCCCAGCCAAACCGCGTTTTGAACAGCCAGACAGCCAGCTGGGGCTCCTGGGCTGGTCTGGCTGGGAAGCAGCATACTCCAGCCTAATTCCTTGTACCCACTTCAGTGTTTCTATCATTTCTTTGTGCCAAACACAGCAGAATGCAGCACAAAGATAAAGAGAGAGAGACAATACCCTGCTCAAAGAGTTTCCAGCAGAAGCAGGCACCTTCCAAAGAGGGAAATGGAGAGGCTCTGCCTGAGCTCTCACTAGAATAGAAAACTAGAAACAGAAGGTGAATCAGCAGTTCTTGAGACCCATATGCCTTTATAATGCACTTTTTTTTAGACAAAACATGTCAGGTAATAATACCTTTCTTAGTTGGGTGCTGGAATTTTTGAGTACTGCTGCCCCAGGATTAATTGCAGTGTTTGGAAATGCTTTGTGTTATCTTTCTGTTACAACTGATGATGATTTGTTTCTGCTTTGCAAGTTTGTGTTGGTTTATTGGATATTTTATGAGGGTAAAAGAGGTTTACAGTGGTAAAGAGGAAGAATTATCACTGTATGTTAAAGGAAAAGTTATCACCACTACTCATAATGGCAGTGGGAAGGATTGTTCCTAGCAAAAGCTCAAGAGGATTACTTGGGATTCAGCAATGTACAGTAAACAATCTTTATCTCTTGCAGAATGTCAGTGCATATTTTACAATATAGCTGGCGTTGGTGATCCATGAAAAAAATCTGCTGCAATTTAAGTTTAATCATTCTGAATCTTAGAATTAAATTAATATTCAGTTGTCACAAAACCAGTGGAAAAAAAAAGCTGCTTAAGAAAGGAACAGGGAAAAGCACTGTAATTTCATTTCAGTCTAATTCCAATTTAAAATCTTTGTATCAGCATCCCCTTGGCAAGTTTTCAGTAGACTCACAAGACTCAGCAGAGCAGTATGAGCATGCAGATAACAGACGTGAGATCACCAAACAAACTAGTTTCAAAATCTTCTGGTTTACATTACATACTTTTTTAACAGTACACAACATATTCCTGACTTTTCTATGTAAAAGTCATAAATATCAACGGATTAAATATTGTTCTTATTTAACAAAAGTACAGATTCTTTAAACACACCCACAGGCATTCACAGAAACTCATCCTTTCTGCAGAGATTAAACTCAGCACAGCCAAGATTGAAAAAAAAAGGGTAATGAAGACAGTGTAAATGAAATATATGTGAGGATTTCTTCTGGTAAGAAAAAAGAAAGTAACCAGAATGAGGTTATGTGTGGCAAAACCATTTTGTATTCTGCTGGAAATTACTTGGATAATGTGAAGATAATATAGTGGATAATGTGCATATAATATAGTGAAGAGATGTAAAAGACAATGCAAAGAGAACAAGCCTGCCTAGGATGTGATGGAATTATGTGAACTAATATTAGTTTTGCCCTTGAAAATTTAAATTCACATTTATAGTTATAAATATAAAATCAGATTTATAAATCAAAAATACCCTGAGATGAATTCTGCACCAACTCTTGTTTTGCTATTTGCTTATCAATGGGAGGATTCAAATCAGCCTCAGCTGGAACTTAGGAATGTGAGAGATGCCCTGTTCTCTTTCACACCTTTTATGGTGCTTTGTTCAGTAACTGTATGGAGTCATAGCATATGTACATATACTATAACATATATATATTTATTTATATATAAAAGTATGTATACAACAACACACAACATTCTCAAATCTCTGATCAAGGTGCCTCCTTTTGGAAAGAATTCTTGGTTATTAGAGAAAAAAAGACTCCCCAAGACAAAATGACATGCTGGTTATACAATCCTTGTTTTCAAGACAACACTTGTACTATGAGTTTATTTTGAAGTCACTCTTTTTCAATACAATTATGTTAATGGAAATTAGGGCTGGAATTACAAAGATAGAAGACTGTGAAAAATTAAAAATTTGGGGTGCTCTGGATCATTGAAAAGGGTAATTAACATTGTTTTGCAAAAATTATGGAAAGCTTATGCAAATTACAACTTATTTTAAATAAACTTGCTATGCATATATACATAATAATTTTAAAAGATGAGGAAATAAATAAGTTGGAAAATTAATGCTCTCATATTGATGTATTTATTATGTTTAGGAATTTACTGTGTTTAGGAAACTTAGTTCCTCCTGTTCAGGGTACAAATCAATGATGGACAAAGCCACCTTTCCCAGTTGCACCCAGCAATGTGTCTCGGGTCTCACCTGGAGGATTATCTCAGGGTTATGCAGTTCAACCTTCAAAATCAGCTGACTTAATAAAATAAGTTAATAGCAATTACAAAACTCTTTGTATGAGGGCAATCCTTGTAAACAGGACTAGTCACTGACCTTCTCAAGGAAGTGGAAAGATCTAATTTTCCCCTCACACATTTCATCTACAACAAAAAACCTGGTTATTTAAGATGAGAAGGGAGTATGCCATGGCAGTGCAAGGTAGTTCACACTAACAGCATTGCACCCATACAGGTGTTCCAGTGGATCCATAAGAAAATATTTTTCGTAAAAGACATCTATATCAATACATACTGACACAAGTTCCTGTGCATACTTTTCAGTGGCAGTACACTGGCATATTCTGCTTTCATTTACCGGTGGCCCAGCATTACTTTTGTGAACTGTAGAAATCTTGCTTTACATAGAATTAATACATTCAGTGACAAAACACCTCTTTATTTTCTCCTTTTGGTACATGGTTAAGGATGGACAAAGCTCTTGCATCTTTCACATAGTACATTTCCACCTCTCAAACCAACTCTTTGGAAGGAGTCCATTCTCTGATGGGGTTTGGTGTGTGGCCTCAGCAGGCAGCAGCAGCAGGTGAACCCTCAGTGAGGCACAGCAGGAAGCACAGAGGGAGTGAGATCACTCACAGCCCAAGGTAGTGCCTGACACAGATCATGTCAGCAAGCACGTTTCTTGTTTCTTCTGGGAACTTTACTGGAACATTTTGGTTTTAACAGCACATAATTTGCTAACCCAGTTCCATCTCTTTTAAATTGCACCTGTGGTTTTCCAGTGGCATCTTGACTGCAAGGAGTCATCCTCCAACAGCTTCCAGCCTCCACTCGCATGACAACTGCAGTCAACCTCCATCATACTGTTCTTTAAATCTTGTTTTACCATGTACCCTCTTTACTTTGACCTTCAAGCCAACTAGGATCATGTGTCCTGAGCGAACCATGTGACAAACTTGAATTTACTTAGTCTGGGATTTTCAAGGTAATGGGATGAACTCCTGTGTCAAGCAGGGTCTCCAGCAGCCTCAGTCTGCAGGCACTGCTAAGTCTGCTAAGTGGTGTGAAGACATAATTGTGATAATAATAGCACTGCTGAGTCTCCATTGAACTAAGGTGTTCTGCTACGCTTTCGACCCCTGCACATTTATACACCTTGTCCTAGCTCCTGAAATGTTTTCAAAAGGGTTGTTTGTTGCTGCAGTGTCCTTGATGTGCACTTCTGGAGGCTGAGCCAGCGGGTGCTGCAGTGCTTGACAATCTTTAAATGCTTCAATGCTCTTGAATACCTGATATATTTTGTAGCCTTCCTTCTTTTTGAAGCAGCTTTGAAAATGGTAAGACATACCCAACAGCAGTTCTCAGGCACTTAATGGCCACCACTTCACATCCAGTTGGCAACATCTGTTTGCCAAATGACAACCACAGCCTCGGTCAGGTAAGCTCTGGGTCTCCACATAACAAATCTGGAGATGAGCAGAGCTGTCTTTTTCTCTCTCTCATAAAGCTGCCTTTGTCATTGCTATGGAAAGCAACAGTGTTATTCCAGGGTACAGCTTTGTCTTGTCAAGAATGGCAAAGGTGTTTTCACCTATTGTATGTCAAGATGTCTGAGATCCACTTACTGCTTGGCCTACATCTTTTCAAAGAGTCTTCCTAGAATAAAAAATTCTCTCTCGTCTCTTTGATTGCTACTTTGATCACTTCTTTCATCTCTTAAACAAAGTGACCCATGCTTTCTGATGTTCATCTGGACTAATGAAGCATTTCTAATGACTGTCATTGTCTTTACACATCTCAGGATGGCTGACTGCACTGTCACAGAAAATTTCTTCATCACCTTGACTTCTATAGATGTCTATGTTCTTTATAGATACCTTTAACTGTTGCCGTAGTATCTAAGATTAGGAGATTCATGGTGTAGGTAGTGATCAGTAGGTAGAGATAAAACACCATTTTGGAGCACTGTGAGGTGCTCTCATTTTATTCACAACATGTTTGTTGCCCATAAATTCTGTATTATGTGTTTATCAAGAAGTAGATTCAGCGTTGATTGGGCAAAGAGGGAATTATAGGCAATATGAATATCAGACAAATGTAAACTAAACTGCACTTTCCACTGTGTACCAAGTAACCATCACTATTTTCTCTCTCCTTTTTTTATTGCTTTTGAAGTGGAAACTGTGATTTTTTTACTATTATTTAGAATGTTCCTGCTTGTGAAGGCACTGGGACCAGAGACTCATTCTGCTGGACTCCGTGTGCACAGAGTTTGTTTTCTGGGGTAAACATTTATTTAAACTTTGGTGATGGAAAATGATGCACCAGTGACAGCTACAATATACAACACAAATACAGGCAAAAATGCAAAAGTTATATTATGCGTATCATATAGAATCAAGCCACATCATGTGAAATGCAGTCTTTTTCATGACTGAGAGGATTATTCATAAGCACTGACTGGATGATCCTATGCTGATGCATATGGAGTAAGCACTTATCAGTCTCCAGTGACAATATATAGAAGCATTAGAAAAATCACAGTCTCAGCCTTCTGTCTTTGAAACATTAAATTCAACCGTTGCCAATGCTAACCTCATTAATTCCAAAACATTACTTAAAGCATGCATGTTAAACAAATTCAGTTAACTTCATTGGAATAATCTAAAAATATGGACATAGTCAATTATTTCAGCTCAGTTAATCAGAAATACATTTTAAAGTCAGTAGCTTATATTTTATAGAAATTTGCTTCCTATACATATTTTCATAACTTCACTTTCCATATTTCTACTTTTGTTTTTTAGCAGAACCAATCAATATATTTCTGCTTATAATATGAATTCTGTTTTTGCTAAGCAATTTTATATATTATTCAAATTTCAGTAACAAAGATGTTCAAAGGATAGTTCTACATAGGCAAAACTATTTGAATTTGCAGGAAGAAATATTTGCCATTTGAAAATATAATGTCATTGAAACCAAGAAATTATTATTAAGGTTATTTTAACTATGAAATTACAGTTCTGAAAGTGTAAAATAATGCTTCTTTAATATATTAGCTATGTCATGTATATATATTTTTTTACGTTAACTTTCAATTTCATTGAAATTAGAACAAAATCGCACTTTTGAAATCACATCTTGAAATTACAGTTTTCCTTTTTTTTTTTTTTTTTACTTGGAAATGTTAAAGAGAAAAAAAAGTAATGTGACTTCTGATGCAGAGCTTTTGGGACTTTTTTTCATTATAGACTCAGATTTAGACTAAGAAAGAATTTCAACACTTTATCATGCCGCAAGTGATAAAGCTGCAATGTCACTAAGTGATGACGTACAAAATTTCTCTACAAAGCAGTTGTGTAATTGTGTATCAAAGAGGTTCCCAATCGGTGCCTCTTTAATGAGTTAAACCAACATAAAAAGAAGGCACAGCCCATGGTGAAGTTAATAAACCTTGAGGGAAGATTGCAGCGCAACCAAAGGCAATTCTACAGATTCAAGGATGTTGCAGTGAGGTTGTTGAGGTGCAGCTCTACCACTCTGTGATGGTTTATTGGAGACACGAGAATGAGATGCTAAAGGATCAGGAGGGATATGGGGCAGGAATAGCAGCTGTGGGTAGAATGAAAGGGGTAGAAAAAAACCAAAAGTACAGAAAAATGCCCAAATCTGTTTTAGTGAAGACTGAGGGTCATTGCTCACTGAAGAGTAAACCAATTTACAGTAAAGGTCATATCTGCTGCATTGGGATATACATTTTTAATGAAAATAGCAGGGATCGTGGATGCTTATGAATGAATAACTGTGCATGAAGACCATCAGCACTGCTGTAACAAACAGATTCACCATAGTTCACCATCAAAGCTATTAATCTTCTAATTGGTGTTGCCTGGTATCAATATCCTACACTGTTCCTAACTATGCAACAATGTATTGTCTTAAAAACCACATGGTCAAAAGAGATTTTCATCCTAGTGCACCTTTAATTTAGGAAGAATGTTTTTCTCTGTCAGTAATCCTTTTAGTCACAGATGTTTAGCTTGGTGAAATGAAATAGTTCCCAGTATGCTGAAAGTCTGTCTGTGATTAAATGTAATCACTTTTTAATTAACTGGAATTTTCAATATATTGCAAGTACTCTTTATGAAGTTTTATTCAAATGAGGACATGGTTTGCTTTAGTTTTTAAAGTTTGGAGCTCAGAGAAAAGGCAATGGAAGAGAGAATAGAAATAAAATGAAGCTTAGCACGAAAAGAATGATGCATAAAATCTGCTTAGAGGTTGTGCAGGGTGTGTGCTTAGTAATGGACCTTGAGCAAGACCTCAGCTGTGTATTAGTCTGATATAAACAGCTGTACAGCTGTTCATATGTAGCATTATCTTGTGTTGTTATTAATTATTACGATTAAAATTGTAATTGAGTGAACGTGTAGAGCAGTTTCAGCCTGCTTGAGCAGTGGCACACAGAGCTCCACGTGTGACATCTTCCCAGGTGGACTGGCTGTCCTCCCCCAGAAACACCACAGGTGCTGTGCTTCAGCAACGCACTACAGAAGTCTCCAGGGCATCGCGAGCCAGATAAAAACTTTCAAAGCCTCATGAAGCACAGAACTGCATTATTACAAATTTACCTTCCTGGATCAACGGGCAGACAAATAGAAGATCATTATAAACCAGAGCAGAAAACCCACTATTATGTCTTCTGAAAAGATCAAAGCTGAACATTTTCCATCCAAAAATGAATAAAAATTTCTTTTAATAATAGCTAAGGATTTTATTCTACCAAACTGAAAAATCTCAATTATATAAAGGACAAATCTTTCATTCCAGTAAATATGTACTATGAAGTAGAGCTTTAATATAATATAAATGTTATAAATACTATATAAAAAGCAATATTATAAAATCATATTGAACATAATATTAAATGAAAACTAAAACTATAAATGAATTTTATCTCATTAAAAAAGAGATATTTAAGATACGTTGTAGAAAATGAAAGAAAATTTTTAACACTTTGTTTTGGAATTTTTGACAAAACAAAATCAACAGTGATCTAATAAATATTTTGTTTTCAATTGAATTTATCTTCTGAATAATCATCTCTATGTAGCTCTCCTCTTTCAAACAAATATTGTGTTGAACATCCATTAAATTCATTTAAATATATTCCTATATTTTTTGCTCTAGTGGTTATTAATGCTATTCTGCTGGTGTCTGAGTGGCCATTTAAAATGCCACCCACCCACCCACCATTCCCTCTGAGGAGAATTCTCAATCTATTGTACAATCAAATGGAGCAGGAAAGTCTCAGTCTAATTCTTGATGCTGATAAAATGAGACAGATGTATTTCAAGGGTTGGAGATGTATCTGAGAGAGGCATCTAAACAATAAAAACCAATTTACTTGATTCAGGCTCAGGCCAAGCTTCCCTGATTGCACAGGTCCAGAAGGAAGAGGCAATCTCTGCAGTCAGCTTTTTGGCTTAGACTAAAAGAAAAGCACAGCTTGGGAAGTAAAGATGACACAGTCCTTTCAACAGCCCTGGTTTGTTTGAGCTGGGTGTCAGCCCTCTGGTCACAGGGTGGGTGTTTTGTCAGGCAAGAGCAATCCTCCTTGCCCTCAGGAGTATGGGTGAAAGCTGGTAAATCATCCATTTTGCTACTTTTCTCAAGCATGGCACTGCCTGCACTTTCACTGTGGTGGCACAGCTCAGGGCAGTTTGGAATAGCAGATGTGTAATCATTAAGTGTGAAAATACCTCTGAGAATTCATCTTAGCAAACTAAAGGATTCCCAATTTGTCTCTCTGCCCCCCATGTACGTGGTGATATTCTCTGAGGGAATGTGTTTCTCTGCATCCATCAAGGTGAAAGAAGAAACCATGGTGAGGAGGAAGCTCTTTCTGTCCTTCCCACAGACTGGCAGCAACATGGATTTTTGTGTTGGCAGCGTGAGACGGTGATGGGACTGCAACCAGCAAGCGTCCGGTGGCAGGAGCTGGGAAGGGGCGGCATTGGAACAAGTAAAAAGCAAAGGAGTTTCCTTCCTTAGGAAGAGAAGCGAGCAATTGGCTTGATTTAAAAAGGCCTAGCTTCTAAGCTCTAATTAAAACTCCAAATGAAGGGGAAGAGGAGGATGAAGGGAATGTGATTGCAGCACTTTCTTCTGCAAAAACTGCACAGTCCAGGGGTCCCATTCATCTCTGGGAGGACATTCTGCCCTCACAAAACCAGCCCAGCCTGGCAGCAGCCTGCACAGCCCTGGCTGCTCGTTAGAGGCAGGCACAAGCGCTCAAAGGACGTGTGAGCCGGACGGATGGAAGGGACTTTGGCAGAGCTGAGTGGGGAAGTAGCTGTCACTCGGAGCTGTACCAGCGCGGGGCTTTTGTGAACAGCAAAGCTGCTTCTCATCTCTCAGATGCTCTCTACGGCCTCATTCCCAAGATCACCACTCACACAGTTCCCTGAAGCTGAGGAGTGGGTTTTCTTCCAAAGAAGGGTCAAGGTGGGGAAGCTGCAAGACTGAAATCTATTTTCAAAATGTGTGAGAGATCTGCTTCACAGTACAGACATTGTCACTAAGCCAGGCAGCCTGTGGCTTGGAGTGTGGACCAGGTTTGAACACACATGTACACAGCCTGGGTGAAGCAAAGATAGTTATTTACTGCTGGTGACTCTATAGAAAAAATAGTGATCAGAAAGCACCAAGGCCAAGTGTGGTGCCAGCCATGCACTTAGAGAAAGCTAATGGAGAAAATGTGTGGGAAATGACAGCCACTGCTACGGCATGATAAGAAGGGGTGTTAAATTTGCAGGGCATGCAGGTTAATTCAGAGCAATCCCAAATGCATGCTGGATACACATTTCCATTTTACCCATAATAACCTTTTCACTTCTCATTTAGGCCTGAAGGCACAAGCTGTGGGTCACCTCCAGTCAGATTGTGTCCAAAACCCATCTATATATGTTAGAGTATTTCCCACTCTGCAATAGCAATCTGACCCGTGCTACCTGTGCAGCAGGTGTGAGCCTGTCTCCACTTTGGGCAAAGCTGCTGCTCTCCAGTGATACAGGCAGTTAAGGGTTTGGATGGGAGGATGAGCTCAAGCCCGCAGCTCAGTGGCAGCACAGACATCGTCTGAATTTCCTTTCCTCAGGGAGGTTATGTCCTCCCCTGCATAAATATATAACTATTCTTGCTGTGTACATCTCCTCATTGCCACTGAGAGTATCTATACATCAATAGGGTTCTGTATTTTTAAATGAATGCATCATTATGTACTGTCACAGTTCTGGTAACACAGACTTTTCTCCATCAACATATCTTTCAAAAAGTTTTTATGCTGCTAAAAGAAAAACTATCTTGAAAAATATTTCTTTCTCCCTCAAAATATTTCAGTTTAAAATATTGCCATTAATATTAATAATAATATTCTAAGATGTATTCTTGCTTTTTCTAAAGTGGCAATTGAAACCAGTGCTGAAAGATTTTTACTTTCTTTCAGTGTTGTCTTGCTCAGATCGTGTATCTGGCAGAAGAGAGAGTGCCTATGGGGAAAGGAGGAGAAAAAAGACCACAGTCACTAATATAGAGTATTTTAATACAGAATCCAAATGTGTGCTGCAGTCTTTGTTTGGATAATAAAGGAACAACTGATGTAGTGATAATATACTGTAAAAAATAGCCAATGTTTTGATACAATAATGCTCCCATTGCTATAGGGATTTTTCTGCAGTTATTTAGTTGTGTAAATCATGTGTATATATATTTATATTAATAAAACCAAGCTTCTTGCCAAATCTTCAGGCAATTTTTACAGCCATTAGTAAGGCAAACATCAAGTACAGGAAGTTTCTTAACAGAAAATAAAAGAAAGTCGGGAAAAAAAAGTCCTTTTACAAGCTTAAAATACCCAGACAATGCATCTTCTTTCTGCAGGCACACAAACATACTGGAAGACATAGCCTGTCCTGAATAGCTAACAATAAATCTAGACTCATAGAAAAGCTGGGCTTTAAGGGATCCTCTTACCACCTGCACTGAAGCACCACCAAAATATATGTAGTACCCTGCATCTTAACTGTCCTTGAAAACCTTCAGTGAATCAGCTCCTCAAGCCTGCTCCAGTGTTTCAGACATATTGGGAGTGTTATCATATGACATTCATCTTAAATTGGCACATTTTTCATAAAACTTCTTATTGTATCCCAACGACTGTGGAAAATAATGAACTACTGAGTTTTTAGTACAAATTGCGTGTACTGGAAGACTGATAACTGTGTTTGTCAGTGTTGTCTTTTTGAGCCCAGCTCATCCAGCTTAATCTTATCCTTGTAAGGTTCCCTGTTTGTCTTGAACCAACACTAAAGCTGATATACTGTCTAAGTAAAGCCTTGTGATGGTAAAACAGCATTGAACCATGAAGGAAAAAAATAAAAGGAAGGCTTGCTCTGTCAACCTCATCATCCATACAAACAAGAGCTGGTTTGCCTTTCTATTGATCAAAGACTTTTATAGAGATCAGGGCAGTTTCTGCCCTCCATGGTGAGTTAGCACCACTGAGGACAGCTACCCTCACTTACACAATGTGAGAACCTGCCCTGAAAATCTCTTGAGTTGTTTTAGATTTCAGTTCTCTAGAAGAAAGAGTATAACAGATCTTGTAGTAATTAAGCTCTGCATACTGCATCTTCCAGCCAAATGCTTTCATTTTTAATAACCCTTTATTTTCTTCTTTTTATATTCTTTATGGGTTTTGTTTTTTTTTTTTTTTTTTTTGTTGCTGCTGCAGAGTGCAGCAGCTCAAGATTCTATGGTGCTAGAAGAGGGGAGGCTTTGTAAACTGAATCAATAATGCTTAAAATTTAATTAAGCTGTTACATCTGAAGAACTGACTCTGAAGAGTGTATGTGATCCATCATGATACAGCCAGTGCTGTTTCAACTACAGCAATATAAAAGTGCCCATCTTTTCATTGTAAGCCTTTGGCAACATGATATTTTTCTGCAGAGAGACAGAAGAAAAGAACACTCCTGCGGTTTACTTTGGAGTGTTCACCACACTTTGACCTTCATAGCTAAGCATCCCTTCAAGCCCTACAAAACATGCATGGATTTCTGATCCCTGAATGTTTGATTTTCCCAAGGTCTTTGGCTGTCCTTGCAGAGAATTATCACTGGAAAGGAGAGCAGGAAGAACCTGAGTCAGGGCAATCCCAAGCACAAATATAGGCTGGGAGAATGGATTGAGAGGGAGATTTGGGGATGTTTGTTGATGAGAAGCTCAGCATGGCTTGGCAATGTCTGCTTGTGAGAAAAGCCAACTGTATCCTGGGCTGCACACAAGAAGGGGGGCCAGCAGGTCGAGGGAGGGGATTCTCCCCCTTTTCTCTGTTCTTGTGTCCCTACCTGGAGTGCTGTGTCCAGCTCTGGAACCCTCACCATGAAAAAGACGTGGATCTGCTGAACTGAGTCCAGAGGAGGGACATAAAGATGCTCAGAGGGCTGGAGCACCTCTCCTATGGAGACAGGCTAGAGAATTGGGATTGTACAGCCTGGAGAAGCCATAGCTTTGTGGAGACCTTCCAGCACCTTCTGGTACCTGAAGGGGCAACAAGAGCTAAGAGGGACATTTTACATTTTACAAGGACTTGTGGTGACAGCATAGGGGGGAATGGCTTTAGACTAAAAGAGGGTAGGTTTAGTTTAGGTATTAGGAAGAAATCCTTTCCTAAGGGGGTGGTGAGGCACTGGAACAGGTTGCCCAGATGTGGATGTCCATCCCTGGAAGTGTTCAAGGCCAGTTTGGATGAGGCTCTGAGCAGTTTGATCCAGTGTGTGACATCCCTGCCCATGGTGGGGTGTTGGACTAAGAGATCTTACAGGTCCCTTCCAACCCACACTGTTTTGTGATTCTCTGAGTTTTTGGGATATAAGTTTTGTACTTCACTTGTAAAGGGAAAAGAAATATTCCAGCTCTTAAACCCTGGGCAAAGGTGGCTTCTTGGGAGATCGCAAATGCCTCTAACACTTTGGGAGTGTGCTGGGAGCTGGGAAGGCACCAGGACTCCCCTGACACTTCACAAAACATTCACACTTAGCTCTTTGGGCTTTGCAAGCAGATCCCTCACAGCCTGACACATTCATTAAATTAGAAATTGCAAAGAGGCAGCCCAAACTTTTAAATAAATTTTATTTTTAAATGTGTGTCCTAAATCACCACACAGTTGAAAATCTTGCCTATGTGGCTTTTCATTCTGAACTTCTTTCATGGGTCTTATGCCGATTAAATATAGGAAAGAAAAAGAAAAAAAAAAGAAAAAGGAAAAAAAAAAAAGAAAAAGGAAAAAAGATGTCATGCTTTTGTACATAATGCATGAACAGAACTTTTATACAATTCTGAAATATTAAAATGGAAGTTTATTATGTTTTATAATGATTATAATAACACTATATGAATGTATGAGATATTTCCTAGAGAGATATTTGAAAATAATTCAAATATTCAAATGACTTTGTCACAGCTCTTTCAATGCTCTATTTTTATGTATTCCAAAATTATTCCTTTTTTAACATGTTCTGCATTTCTTCACATTGTGCTTACTCTATCTCACCCTGTGTTAGCACCACTGCATTTTATAAGAGCTCGAGGAGAAGAGACAGCTGGTTATGGCGGAGTCAGCTGGTGATGTCGACAAGTTCCTTGATATACTAAAAACCCAGGGAAAAACGGGTCATGCTGTAAACATCAAAGTTAATTCTCACCAGAGGCTGTGGGAATATGCAGGTCACATCACAAGGTGTTTATACAAAATATCCTAGAGCAGTAAAATCACCTCCACCTGGGCACAATTCCTGCTTCTTACACAGAATGGTGACAAAGGTCCCTCCTGCCAACTCCCAGTCACTCCCTGATGCAGGAATGCTGCCCTGTAATGTTTACAAAAGGACCATAATATACACTCCTTCCTTAAGCTTCTACAAAAATAAATAAACTATCAGAAGTTTTTCCTGAAGTCCACAGAAATATAGCCACAGTTGCAGAAGTTGACACGGCACCTTAAAAGCCAGATAGGAGCCTTACCAAGCTGCATTACTAAGAAATTACTGACTGGATTCAAGCACAGCCAGTATTTTTCAGTTTATAGACACATAAATTTAATAAAACAGAGTTGTGTTCCAAATGTATTTCTACTTTGGGTCTGTTTTTCCAACATTATTCATTTTTAAAGGAGTCACTCAAGATTTTTTTTGGTCATATTTTCAAGATTTGAACATTTTCCAGTCCACAGAGCACAGAAACTACCACTGCTTCAAAAGTTGCTCATAAACTCATATTTTAAAAAAAATACAGGTTGCAATGCTGCAATAAGAGGTACTTTTTTCATACATTTTTGAAGTGTTTTTACATTGACTTTTAGCAAGATAAAATTTCTACATAAGCAATTAGAAATGGAAAGCCGTTATCTTGTCAGTTTTTGTAAGGTGCTCTGGGAAGGACTATCTTTAGGAGGATTTGGGATTTTTCGTGCAGAGGGAAAAATCCCAAACTAATACTTCTGAGATAATTTCCTTTCTGAAGTATATTTGTAAAAGATGCTGTAGAATGGGTTGCAACAGGGAACTAACTGGGCTGGGGCTTGGTCTATGCTTTATCTATTCCACTTTCCAGCAATTTGTCTGCATAAATGACCCTAATCAGATATTGCCTGCATTCCTAACGCTCTGTAAAAAAGAGGAATGTGCTTACCTAGAAGTAAAACATATGGACTATAGGATAGGAAGAAATAGGGTCATAACTCTGGCTCTTCACACCTGTTAGCTCCCAGCAGCCATCAATATACTGAGGTGTGTTTCTTTTGTGAAAGCAACAGCATCAGAAAATTAGTAATTGTTTGGGGCATAAAGTGGACTACTATTTCCAAATTTTGTAGCTTTTGGAACATCTAATTCAGGGTCTAAATTAACAGGGCTTTTTCCTACCATACCACCACACATTGAAAAATTGGCAGAGTTTTCTGATCTGGCTTTTACAGGTTGTGTCACGGATCTGCATACTCAGCTCAAGTTATTTAGCTGTACATACAAGCAATTTGAACAAGCATTTTGTTTCTTCTACTTCATAAAATATCCATCAACCTTAGACATGAACTCCTGATCATTTTTTCCCCTGAGGTTTTTTTCAGACTCACTCCATGGTCTCCTTCCTGTCCCTAGTCTCTTATTTCCAGTCTCCCTGTTGTTTTCAGCTGACATATTATCAGTTTCAGAAGCCATGAGCTGTAGGTTATTTCCACAGAGAAACATCAGTTAGCCCTGGATTTCTCAAGCTGCCACAGTCAGTGACTCCAACACATTGCTTTGGGTCTCTCCCACTTGCTTTTCCCACCTCCCTTTCCAAAGACTTTCCCTCCAGCATCTGCCTTACTGGGCTGAGGGACAAAACCCACACTCACGGACTCTGTGAAGCACAGCATGGGCCTCTAAGGAATGCAAAATCCTGAGCATGCCCACTAGAGTTAGTCCAAGGCAAGTGAGGGCTGCTAGATACCAATTCTGTATATTAGCAGAAACACACAAAACCCTCAGAAATACTCTCAGCTCTTCAGAAGACTTTGTATGGCAGATGACAATTCAAGACAGACCCATTCTGGTTGGTTATTAGGATATAGACACTGTGCATTTGCTCTGGGAAGATAAAGAGCTGTGCAACCTTGCAGTTCTGCTTCCAAACCACATCATATTTGATAAATTCAATAAGAATTCATAAGAAATTTGAGGCTTCAATCAGATCATCTAGAAGAAAAAAAAAAAATCACAAAAAGATTAGAACTGAGTATTTTTTTTTATTCTAAACAAGAATTTATCTGATGCTAGGCTTACTTATTTAAAATAGCCTTGAGAAACTGATCTGAATTCTGCTACAGGTAAAGAACAGTGTAGTTTCAAAATCACAAGACAGCCATTTTAGGGACATATCTTGGATAGAAGGACATATGAGGAACAAAATAATTACATATAAATTTAATCTAGGGTGGTTTATGTTCATGACACAACAGATGAAGCAGTATGAAACTATATTGGTGGGGTAAAAAGCTTATTTAAATACATTTGAATAACTTATTTCCGGAAGTCTGGATAAAAATAGGACAGAGTGTGTGTGGACTATATTACTGAGATACGTTCCCATTCAAAACAGACACATTTCATCAGTTTTTCCTTTCAATAATCCAGTTGTCAGTTTTATAGTCCATAAAAAGAGATGTGCAGAAGGGATAGGAAATGACTTTCATACATATCCTGACTGCTGAGTTGCTCTGTTTCATTACATTGCCCTGCAGATGACTGACAGCTCTGTAATCAACTTCAGACTGGATTTAGTGATTCCACATCCCATTCTCTCATTAATTATTGAAGGCATTTTTCTCTGTTGCACGCTGGGTCACTGTATCCACTGTACTTATATTTGCATCTCCTGAGCAGCAGAGGAGTTGTTGTTGATTTGGGAATCAGTCATCACCTGCACAGACACAAGAAAAGATGAAGAGGAAGAAAAGTAACATATAAGGATCATAGAAGTGTTTGCAAGAGGCCTGGAGCAGCTCCACTGCTACCTGTGAGGTCTTGCGTTCAGAAACAAACTAGTCACTTGTAAGAGATGTTCTTGTTTTGCAAATGCTTCTTGGGTTTTTGTTGTTGTTGTTGTTGTTTGGTTTTTTGGTTTTTTTGGTGGTTTTTTTTGTTTTTTTTTTACAGTTAATGGTGCTATTCACCCATTTCTTGCAGTCTGCTTAATTGGAAAGTGCAGAAGCAAAAGAAATATTCCTAAGAACCCTGCATGTACAAAAAGCATAAGAGTAAAATTAGTGCCCTCTAAATGGCATATATAGATAAGATTATATTTTTTTCTGAAATATTCAGTGAATGGTAAAAAGTGCCACGGTCAGAGTTCTTTCTTGGAAGACCGGGTGACTGATCAATTAAATATGCCTATAGAAATAGGTCAGGTACACATCTGCTCATCCACTCCTTCCTGAGGAAGCTCTGGTTTGCTGTTAACTAAAATCTGGTGGCAAGGTAATATACAGACTTCTTTGCAAGGCTATAGGTGCCCAGACAATATATAGCTAATATAAACAGGTCATAGAATCACAGAATTGTTTGGGTTGCAAGGAACATTGAAGATCATCTCATTGCATCCCCCCTGCCACAGGGATGCCTTTCACTAGACCAGGTTGCTCCAAGCCCCATTGAGCCTGGACTTTAACACTGCCAGGAATGGGGCATTCATAGCTCCTTTAGGCAATCTGTGCCAGTGCCTCACCACCCTCAGAGTAAAGAATTAATTCTTTATAAGTAATCTAAACCTAATCTATTTCAGTTTAATGCCATTCACCTTTGTCCTATCTCCACATGCCATTAAGTCCCTCCGCAGCTCTTCTGTAGCCCCTTTAGGTAGTGGAAAGTGCTCTGAGGCCTCCCTGAAGCCTTCTCCAGGCTGGACAACCCCAAATCTCCTAGCCTGTCTCCACAGGAGAGGTGCTACAGCCTTCTGATCATCTTCACGTCCCTCATCTGCACTTGCTCCCACAGGTCCGTATCCTTCTTGTGTTGGGGGCCCCAGAGCTGGATGCAGCAGCTGCCTTTTCTTAATTCACAGTATCATAGAATGGCGTGTTTGGGTTGGATGATGCATGACAGCTAAACTACAAACTGAAAATCTCACATCTCCTTACAGTTAGTTTTAAAAAGAGTAGGCTAACTGACCTACTCACCCATCTCCCTGTTGCCACTCCTAAGATCTCTGACTGTATCATTCATAGGTACCCACTGCCTTCACTGGCATGATGATTTCATGGTGCACCAATACCTTGCCTATAAAATAGAAAAAACACCAATTTCTGACCTCATGAGCATGTTCCATGAGCAACTGTCCATGCTTGGGAGAAGACAGAAATTTCACTTAAAAGATAATGCCGTGGTTTCAAAATTGACCTGCTTCTAGAAGAGAATAAAATTTAAAAAACACTGATGAAACAAAAGTCAGGGGAAAATGTCTGTCTAAATGTTAGAAAATTTCATTTTTTTTGTTTTAAATACAAGAATTATTTTAGAAAATGAAACAGGAGAAAGAACTGAATATGTGTTTCATGTTAACATATTGAGACTGCCAGACACGCCAATTTTAGTGTAAAATAAAAAGGGCAACAGTATTGACATAAATATGTAAAATAGACTATTTTTATAATTTTTTCTAATAAATGCTTTTCCTAACTTTATTAAATTAATAGAGACATAGCCCAAGATTTATAAGACTTTAATTACATATTTTTTGCATATTGCCAAGAGAACATAACTGTAGGAGGGACCTCTGCTGCTAGTGAAGCCCATCCCTTCACATATTAACCACAATACTGTATATCTCAACAATGGGAAATATAAATTTCCAACCTGGAAATTTCTCAGCTATTAAGGGTGCATCTCAAAAATGGAGATTGTTGATACACACCTTCAGGGGCAGGACTGATGTCTAAACAGCTGAACTGAACACACTGGCAATACTTGGAAAGATAAATTATTCATCTCTAGAGGATGAACAAACTGAATATTTTTTGAAAACTGGATTTTTTTCATGATGTATGAGAATGGCTGAATTTGTGTATAAGCAAATACTGAAGGCTCTGAAGAAACTGCAGAATTTGATCTATGATTAATAAGTTGAATCAGTTGAAAAACACTTGCAGCAGGCTTTTGAACATAATAAAATAGTGTTATTAGAAAGGTACTATGTAGTGGGACTAAACGTGTGAGCATAAAATTTATTCATGAGTTCAGCTGTAGTAAGAAATACCACAATTTCACTAACACTGGGAAGAAGAAAGGCTTTCTTAATGTTACAGACTGTGGCAAACCAGCTATTATATGTGAAATCATTTCAATGCATCTTGTAGCACAAGCCAATACTGCTGCTAAAAGAAGAGATTGTTTTACATGTAAATAAGTTTTTAAGCACTTCAAGTAGCAGACTCACAAACACAGGTCTCTATAATACTTATTCCAGGTGACATTTTTAGCCATTAAAATTGTTTCTCTTGAAATATGTATGAAATATTTTCTCATCCTAGAAACACAAATATTGAAGTTAATATCAAGAACAATTTTTCAACGTTTCTTCATATTCAGTAAAATGTCAATAACTGTTCAAAAATGAGGTTAAGAGGGAATAAAATATCCATTTTCTTTCCCTCTCAAAAAGAAACATTCTTATGAGGATAATATGCTAGTGCTTTTGTGTTTCTTCACCACTTGACTTATAATTAACTAAAAGATTAACTTAGATATAATTACGTGATGGTGCAGAATGAACATAAATGAGAAAGCTTTGCTAATCTTACTCTCTCTTACTGCTATTCCAACGAGGACATTACAGGAAAAAAGCACCTAAAAAGTTCTCATTTACATTTGTTAGATCTTAGGCTAACTAGCACATGGGATACCTTCATGTCAAAATCATATTCCCTTCTTGAAAATCTTTACTAATTATTTTATTTATAGATTTCATATGCATTAAAAAAAACAGTAGCCTGTAGACAAAGGAATGTGAATTCTAATTGAACAGCTCTAATTGACATGAAGGAAGTCATGAGGATAAGGCTGATATTTGAAGACTAGGTAAGATTTGGCTTTTAAAAATAGAGGAAATGGGAAGGATTTTCAGAAGAATGCCTAGCAGAAGACATTATTTTATGTGGATTCTCTGTTCAGTAATCGTCAGAAATTTTCATTGAAGATTTCTGTGATGGCAAGGGCAATCCAGAAGTGCTCTGTGACATCACCTGTACTGTGTCACCCCCAATATGAAAAACTCCTTCAGCATAAGAGAAAAAAAAGATCATCCATATCATCATATCACATCACTGACAAATCATAATCTTCCCCATCACAGAGCTAATGATTCTGCCAGCCCTTTTACTAATATTGAAAAACTCATCAAAAGCAGTAGTGATATTTGTCCTAATTTCCTATTTAAATGTAATTAAAGTCAGATTATACATAATAGCTCATGTGCTAATATCATACTTTCAGTTTAAATAATCCTTTATTTTTTTCTCCAGAACTGAGCACTATGTTTTCAATGAATGCTCTCTAGGAAGGCTGGAATTATCTCACCTGAGTTGTCTCAGGATGAGTTGTCTCAGAATCACATCTGTCATATTAAAGGATGCACCATGCTGGTGACCCATAGACAACGTATTTCCAGCTGATCCACTGATTACTTTACCACTGTCTGTTATTTCCAGCTTATAAGGACATAGCTGGAATCAGCTTTTTTTGTAAGCCTAAATGCATAACCTTGCATTTCACTTTGTTATAGCTCATCCCCGTTCCACTGTTCAGCTTTCAATGTCATTTCAGTCTCCTTATACAATATTCTAACAACTCACTGCTGCCAAGACTGAATATCAAAACGTTGCTAATAATGTTGTTATAAAGATTATTTTTTATGGACAACTTCTGAAATATCACATCATTAAACCTGGTAGACTGATTTTCACCTCTTTAAATATGCCGAATAGTAGAGGATCTATGAGCAGGAGCTTCACACAACTCCTGCCAGAAAACCAGCCTCTTTTTCTCTTTGAAATGGGACATTTATGGAGACCAGACTGAAAATGCTGCTATCCACACAGATTTCCAATATACAGTTATGTGTGAAGCATATATGCACATATCTGTGTCTGTTCTTTCTGGTAAGCTCACAGCCGCCTGCATGTACCTACTTTGGGGTGCCCAGGTCTTTCAGCCCCATGTCCCATTTCTGCATTTCAAAATATAAACCAGAGAAAACTGTAAGTGGCTGAACATAATTCAGTATTTCTGTACTGGAAATAAAAACTTGTTTTTATCTCTGCTGTTCTAATCCAAACCTCCTTTCCATAAAGCTGGTACTCCTACAGCTCTATTTAGAGGAAAAAAAGGGAAAAGAGGGAGAACCATCATCCCTTTTCTTTATGAATAGAGGTTAATTTCTACATGCTGCCACAGGTAGAAGCACTGAACTCATTCTACTTTTTTTTTTTTCCTACCTATATATTCAGAACATTTAAGAAAGTTGCCTACAGAGAGAGGCTACAGATCTGTTTTATCATCTGGAAACGAAAACTTTCAAGGTTTAGCCTCATTCTGCATCTTCTTCAGGTAATATTAAGCATGCACAAAAGAAAAGCAATGTTGTCTTCATACAGATGAATAATCTTGTCCTCCAGGTGAACAGGATGTGAGACTGGGAATTTATCAACAGTACTAGGAAAATGGCATCTTTTTATTTAAGACAAATTTCTGGTTATGAGGATGAACGAAAGAAAGTAAATGGCAATGCAACTATTGCTGTCTGAAAACTGAAATGGGTGCAAGAAAATTGCACAGATGAAACAAGTGAACCAAACCAAGTTTGCATGAGAGGCACAAATATCAATTCGTCTGCCTGTGCAGGCAGAGGCATTTTCTTAGTCTCCCAGTGTGAAAAGCAATTTTTATCAGAAAACCTCAAACTATTACCCAGATAATAATCAGTTAAGGTATTTGACACATCTAGGAAGCATTATTATTGTTATTCTGTATATGGCAACTCGGGTAGAGAGACCTGTAATAAAAAATGAACTTATGGGTTCTTTAAACTACAGACATTAGTCCAGTCTTCAGGTCACCTTTTCTCATGCTGAAGGCTAAAATAAAGGATGGAGAATTTTCTCACTCAGAATAAGTCTGGAATTGTGACAGATCAGTGATGAAAGTCTGTTCCATGGTCAGCTCTCTGTCTGTTTCTGAAGGAGGATGGTGAGTGAGATGGTGGGCACCAACTAGAGGTGGTAGGTAGAATTAAGCCCAGACTTTTACTTACAGCCTCTGGAGGAAAACAGACATTTAGACACACAGTGTGTACAGCACACTTAATCTCATTCTAAAGCAGGTTTCTAAATTGATAAGATGAATCATGCATTATTTTGCATATTTCCTTTTATGGACTATAAAACATAGCTGTGGTAATAAACTCAGATATAAATATTGAAGTTGCTGCAGGCTAAAATTAGTGAGCTGAAACACCCAGGAAGACATATGTGCTCTTGGAGACCTAGAAATGCCCTATTTAAAACAAAACCAAAACAAAATCAGTGCTTATTTCTACTCAGAGTTTATAGTTTCAGTATAAAACAAGGGTATTCATATCCTTTCAGTATCCTTGAAGCATTTTAAAAATATATGCTGTGAGTAATTTAATATATTCATCTTCACTGGAATAGTGAGTTCGGATTTCTTTTTCAAGTTTCAATGTTTTCCTCACCCTTACCACCCCTACGACTTTTTTAGTTATTTTCAAATACCATTGCTTCTATCTTCAAATATATAAAAACCATGGAAACACAAATCTTGACAGGATCTGAAGAGTGCATGTATTAATCTGTCCCCTAGATATAAGATGGGTATATCTTAAGCATTTCTGTCAGATGCTTTTCTGAAAACATTTTCTTAAAAATATCCAGTGGGGCAGATTTTACAGATTCCTTGGGTAATCTGTTCCAGTGCTTTACTCCCTGATAATCTGAATGTGTTTCTTGTTACACTTTTGCAAGTGAAACTAATTTGGTTTTCCCTTGTCCCCTGTGGATGTAGAAAGCAATTAATCATCACCTTTTTTTATAATACAATTTAAAATATTAAAGATAGCCAACTTGTCTCAGTCTGACTTCCCTTTTATAGACAAAAGAAGTAAAATTTTTTCAACTTTTCCTATAATTCATGTCTTATAAACTTTTTTCTCTTATTGTTCCTCCTTCAAACTTTCTGGCCTATGTCTCTTTCACTACAGTGAAACTTAAAATTTTACAATGGAACAGTGGTAGGTGAATTTTAAACATTATTTCCTATATCTTACCTCTCACATAGTCTTAGTGAATCCCAGAATGAGATTCACCAGTTTTGAATTATCATTTCTCAGTTGACTTTCTTTCTCCTCAGAATGTAGTATCATTCCCAGGTCTCACGTGGCACATTGCTGCCTTGTGAGCTATCCCTCATTTTGTAGTTACACATATGGTTTCTTCTTCAGGGTGCAGTGCCGTTTACTTCTCATTATTGAATTTCATCTTGTTAGATTTCATCTTATTTCACCAGTTTCTCAAGATCATTTTGAATTTTAATGCTGCCTTGTAGGTTGCTTGTGACCTCCCTCCTGGCCCTGCTTGAATTCATCAGTGCTTCACAGACTAGAAAGGAAACAGATAATATTACTGAGCTAATCAGTGTGTGAAATGGAGAGTTTAAAGCAATGGTAGAGAGTGAAAAACATGGCTGGAATTAATTGGGAATAAATGCCTTGTGGGTAGCTGTCAGCTAGGAGATACCAACTCTTACATGATGCCTCCCCTGATACTGTATATTTTGAGATATTTAGTACCTGCTTAGGAAAATGATGATTTGCACAACAAAGCACAACTTTAAAGTCTCTAATTTCTTAATCTTACGCATGTGTGCTGAGAACCTGTGTCAGCCTTCTGCATGCCAAAATGATGGGTGTGTCTCAACTGGGTGATTATCCTGGGATGGGAGGCAACTTGGGATGTCTAAAAATGTGTGTTGCTGTCACACCAAAGGAAAAAACGACCCAGTAACACATTGTCTAGGACAAAGCTATGCAGGTCAGAAAGTGATGAAGGTTGACTATTTCAGAAGGACAACTGCTGCATCTGAGACATTGATGACATTGGTGGGAGGCACATAGGCAACATACCAAGATCTGCACAACACACCTCCCATATTTTATCAAGGATTATATACAGACTGCAAGTTTTCCCCTTTTAAGATGTGGAATCTGAACTGGAGTGCAGCTTGGAACAAAGTTTCCGTACAAGTTTAACATAAAATAATCAACCAAAGAGTGCATGTTGCCTGACTGAAGGAGATAAGCAAAAAGAAAAAGGATATTAAAAGGGATAAAGAAGGTATTAATTATATGTAAATCTGTAGATTACATCTTTTAATTTGGAAATTTTCTTCTGTATTGGGAACAGTGGGTCAGGGATTCTGGAGCTCCTAAGAACCTGTAGTGAGACAACAGGTGTGAGATAGTAATCATCAACTGAGGCGACGCAGACTCGGGAAGGTGCACCCAAAAATTATTAATAAAACCTAAAAATCAAGAAATCTATTTCGTATTCATTTACCTAGGTCCCTAAAAGAAATACTGAACTGATACAGGAAATATACAGATATACCTGAAATATCTTCATAGCCTAACACTGGATCACTAACTGTGGTGTGAGGATGTTTTTTACTCAGCTGATAGTAACTCTATCTCATCCTTTCATACCAAATACTTAAGCAGCTCTTCTCTGCCTGTCAGAATTAAATCAAGAATTGTTCTTCAATAACTTCTTTCATCTTCTAAAGAAAAGGTTGGTCTTAATAGATTTTTAATGACATATTTCTGTTCTGTCATATTATTTTTCAAAAAAAAGATGTAATTCAGGTTCTTCGTTGCCACCATGCATAGCTTTTTTTGATAATTGTTTAAAACCTTTCAAAATTTCCTTCTTACTAGGCAGTCTGCAGCACACTCCATACATCTGGTTTTCTCCTTTTACATTTATTCAGAAATACTACATGTATTTTACCTTTTTATATCACGTCTTCATGAATGAGAGCAAAAATAGACTCTTTCAATATGTATAAAAAATACATCTTAAATCTCCCTCAGTGTGACGTGGGGGAAGGGTGGCCCGGGAGGAGAAAGCAGACACACAGACCCCTTGGGTGGTGAACAGCAAAACAGCACCTTTACTTCCGGTGATTTGTCTTTTTATGCCTTAGAGTTGAAAGGATTCCCGGGCTACCATCTCATTGGCTTAGGGCCAAATCTGGGCAGTGCCAACATCAGTGATGTGGGGTGGGTTATTGGTGGAGGTCTGTGACAGGCATCTCAGTCTGGCGCCAGAGACAGGGCATACCGTGACACATCAGATATTAATTCTTTTTGTGTAAATATTCCAGTTGAATGACTCACTCTCATGTGTCTCTTAAATGATAATACACAATTTCTATGGTGTTTCAAGATTTCAAATTTTTCCAATTTCCTCCTGTTATCTGGATATTCCCATACAGAAACCTCAACTGCTCATCAGGCAACTCTCATTTTCCTCCACAGTTTTCAGCTAGCTTCCATGTTTTTAGCATCCTTGTCAAATGTTCTGAAACAATCTTTACCAGGATGATTAATGGTGATTCTCTTAGGTACTCTTCCCTTGTTTTGTCAGCTGGACATCCCATGCCTCATAGACCTTCCTCAATGAGCATTGGCAAGGAAGATCTGGGCCAGAAACTTTCTGTGACTTCCATAAGAAAATCTTCCATAAGTAACTCTAAAAGCTTCTTACCTGACTGTATAAGCCTATACAATTGTATGAATTTGGGAGAATAGGCAGAAGCACCTCTTGTTATTCTGATGTCCTCACCTCTGTTCTCAGAATTTTGTAGCTATTTCTAATTGTCTTAGGGTCATTAATACCAGTGTGGATAAGCAGCCTAGAGCAGCACTGATGTTTTCAAGGTCTGCGCAAGATCTTGAAGGTCATCAAATTCAGATGCTTGGGCATGTCGCAGCAGATTCTATTTGTAATTAAAATAGTGCGAATAACAAGAAGATTAAT
This sequence comes from Picathartes gymnocephalus, assembly GCA_013390045.1. Lineage (NCBI taxonomy): Eukaryota > Metazoa > Chordata > Aves > Passeriformes > Picathartidae > Picathartes > Picathartes gymnocephalus. Next base: position 26,200 of record WEKY01000027.1, on the reverse strand, counting down.
TGCTTTCTGTGGAGGTATTACAGATTCATATCAATGTAATTGAGCTCATAATCTGGCCCGCTGACAGGTGAGTTCATTTATAAGGAGTGATTTCATTGTTATTGTTCTTGCCACAGTGCTTTCAAAAAAATGTAGTCCTTGATCTACATTCACATTTCAAATACATTAAAAATATGCATAAAATAATATAATTCCTCCTAAAAGATATGCTTAATTAATTTCCCTTCATCTCAAATAAAAAGTTTGCTTCTCTCTCCATCTTCCTGTCAATATGCAATTAATAGGTGGAAATAAGTGTGTTGCCACAGATGTCAGTGCTGATATTGGTAAGTATGGATGAGTCTCCTAGCAGAGCGGTGAACCTGGGCAAACTGCTTGATTTCTGCAGCCAGGCTGCATCTGGTACTGGATGCAGTTAGCTGTCAGTATCTTGTACCAAGAAGCCATGCTGTGGAGGAAAAAGTTAAGTTGCACAGTGCAAGGCTTTTCAGCCTCTGTGACCTTTCTGCCCGCCCTGTTCAGTGTCAGAGGGCAGCACTGTGAGCGCTCCTTGGCATCCCAGTGCCAGCCTCCACAGTCAGGTATGGATCCAGTGCTACAGTGGTAAATCCCTGGACTTGCAGTTACTGGTTCAGCTCCAGCAGCAAGAGAGGCAAACAAAATAGTTAAAGCCTGTGTTAAATTTTACATGTATCAGCAATATCATAACTTCAGAGAAAACTGTAATCTTACAAAATGACAGTACTTAAAATCAAAATTGCTGACCCAGAGTGCAGTCTTCTAATATGAGAGGTTCTTACCTGTGCCCTTTCCCAGTCATTAGGGTCTTCACTGCTGTGAACTCTGCATGGAGTCAGTCCAAGAGACCTGGTATGGATCTGGTAGGTACAGTTATATCACCTTGAATTGAGCCACCACTGGAGAAATCATCTCACTTTCAGATCAAGGTTGCAGCAAAACACACAAATGTTGTTGTTGGTACAGAACAATAACATGTAATATCGAACACAAAAGAAGGTTGTTACAGGTGCTGGAGAATCATTTGCCTTAATTACTGTCTTTTATGAAACCCCTTAAAAACTGATTGCTTTAACTGAAATTTGCGGAAATAACATACATTTGGCAGGGAAAAAAAATTGTTTTGTTTACCACCTCTGTTGTGTCTAAAATAAGCACAACTACACAATCTATTGGTAAATGAATTATTCTTTTGGTGAGTACTAGAGAACAGAAGGTATGCAGTTAAAACAAAACACAATGTAAAAGCACTGTTTATTATGCAGAAAGGTTTTTAAAAACTAAAATATATTCCCCTATCCCCCCCAGAAAGCACTGCTAGCAGTTTCACTTTATAGGCAAAGTACATCAGAGATAAAGGCATTACGTAAAGACACAAATCTCCAACGATAAAGACTTTAGATTATAGGAGTATCAAGACTAAACTATTTGCACAAGCTTGAATCTTGGCAAGCAGATGAAAAATCTAACTCCAAGGTCACAAACCTTTCCAATGTGCCCAAGGGGAAAGGGGTAGCTTCTAGTCTTTCATAAATGAAATAGTAAATATCTTTAGAGCCGCAATTCTGGGGAGGATTTTTCTTCTGGATTTTTGCTCTCTAAAAGTTCATCCTTTGATTTCCTGTTTTCCCAGTTTAGCGAAATATTTCTTTATTCACTGTACTGGGAAACATTCCAAATAAGGCTAAATAAATGATGCACCTTTTATTTTATCCCTGTAGCAAACTGACTTTATCCTGCATGTTCCAAATTTCTGTTTAAATCTTTTAAAATATCAAAGTTAGAATAATTTTATCAAGATTTAAATTTTAAGACAGGATATGAGAGGATGGAACCCTTAGTCCCATAAATAACTGCAGGAAACTGTAGGTATGGACAACCTACTGCATTAATACAATGTAAGCAGGTAAATGCCGCATGACAAAGTTTCTCATGTCTGTCATTGCTCTACATGACCTTCATGCTATTGAAGGCTGCTAGGCTTTACTGAAATTAAAATATTTATATAATATTCTTTGGAAAATATACTCTCTTCTTTCAAAATCCTATTTTGTACATCTGCATATTGTCTCACTCCCAGCTAGCTCCTAACTGAATCCTTGCATAAAAATTTAAGAGTCCAGAAAAAGATTAGGAGCACAGATATAGATTGCATCTGATCTCTTATGCTATTGATGTACTGTCTCCAATAGCAAACATGGACATTTGAGGTGTAAGATATTTCCTGCAGCTGCTTCTCTAAAAGGTGTGGTCTTCCATAGGTCCCTATAACATTTTCAAAGACTGTGAAAATATTTCAGATACCATGACATCATGAGGGTGTTTTGCAGAAGATACCTTAGGTGGATGGCTGATTTTGAAGACTTACTTTAAAAAGTCAAGAAGGTTAAAAGAACGACTTCATTTTCTCTAAACTAGATATATTTGGCCAGTTTCATTTCCTAACAGGCTCCACTCATTGTACTAAGAGATCTTCTTTATCTATAACGAGATCCTAAGCACTTAAATCACACTTGGATGACTACAGAGAGACACTTAAACATTTGTGACTTCGTCTGATTCTAACTGTCAGATCCTGAGGTCAGTAAAGTTTTTGATTCTCTCTCCCACTAGTCTCAAAAGCCAGCTAGTAAAATTTGTTTAAAAATATTTTATTTCAGTTTGGGACCAAAACCAACTGCATGGCTCAGTTTTAAGAGTAATGATCTCCTATGATCAACCATTGAGTTTATGACATGTTAATTACTAAAGTGTTTTTAGGAACAGAATTACTAGAAATGTAATAGAAATAGTGGTGTTGTAGCTGTGACATTATAGAACCAGGCTTTCTTGGGAGAGGTAACATTCTGCTATAGACCTAAATGTTTTTCATGGTTAGAAAAATGGAAGCCCTTGGGAAGACCTGTTTTAAAATTTTTCTAGATAAAAAGCATTGTGACAATGATGTGTAAGATGGTGTGGTTTGAGGTTTTTTTTGTTAATTTTGGTTTTTTTACAAAGTTCTGACGAGAGAACTACTTTAGATGCCTCCAAGGGCCATTTTTTCAAGACTTGCAACATAAGTCTAAAGATCTTGGTGGCTAAGAAAAATGTTTTGTTTGTTTTATCATCAAACTGTATTTTTATAGATTGCTTGAGGTAATTTAACAATGCAGACTTTAGGAATGTAATTTCTGCCTAGGCTTCACTGAGAGCATGTAAATACTGTTTTTGAACTTGCCTTTAGCTCATAATGCATTTTAATGCAAATTTGCATTGGAGAAGGTTTTGTTTTTTCTTAATTAGGTTTATAGATCTTCAGTCTGATTTAAACTTATCCTAAAATAAATGACAGAGCACCCAAGTGATTTAAACCGATTGTTTAGTTCACTGTATAAACGCTGTGCTTAGATGAGCTACCCACAGGAGTTCCTCCATAAGAAGGAGCAACTGATGGTTGAAGAAATGGAAAAGCTGAGCTTGAGAGGCTTTAATGCATTCCTATTTATAAGTGCTGTTTACATTATTATGGAGTCAGCTTTTGCAGTTTGTACAGTGTGATCCACTGCAGTTTGGGAAACTGCAAAGGCAGGATCTGGCCTCAAACCCATTTTGCCCGAGCTTTATCCTTTCTCTGCAGCATGGCTAAAGAAACTTCAGCCCTCTCATCCCCAACCTCCACCTGCTCAGTAGAGCAGATTTCCACTGCCTCTGTCCTTCTCTCTTTAGACAGAACTGCACTTATCCTCACCTACAGCCATCTGCCCTGCAGCTAAATGAGGTGCCAGTTATTGGAATTTCCCAGCACCTTCACTCCCCCTCAGCAGTAGCCTGTCCTCCTCTTCTGCCTTTCTTGCAACCGTCCTGTTCATGAATCTTCCTATTCTCTTGTATCAGGAGCAATACTTTCCTTTGTGCCCTTAAATGCAAGGAGGGACGCACAACCACTTCGGTCAAACATGGTTCTACAAGGGAAGCCAAGCTTCTGCCATGGGGAAGATGAGGAGGAAGGGAACAGGGCACATGACAGATGCCAGCCCAGTAGGAGTGACCACAGCAGCCACTGCTGATGACAAGGGTCACTGCTCACCAGCAGAAGCTGTCATCTCCCATTCTCCTGATATTAGCTCAGCTGGTCAGAGCATGGTGCTAACACCAGGGTACTGGGTTCAATCCCAGTATGGGCCATTCTCTTAAAAATTGCACTTGTGGGTTGCTTCCAACTCAGAATCTTCTGCAATTCTCACCCCAGCAACAGCAGTAGTCTGGCTGTTTCTGGATAGATGAAAATGATACAGGAGACAGAAGTTACCTTTTTGGACAGAAAGTGTTTTTTAATAGTCACCATCCGATGCTTATGAAGGAAAAGGCTTTGGACTCTAGAGGAACATTTCGTAGGCCAAGTCTACCCGTAGAGTGGTATTTGGATTGCACTTTATTTCTGTATTACTTACCCTAGAGAGCTGTATGAGTTGCTTGTCCTCATTTTCGGTCTTGATTAATATCCAAATAAAACATATCTGTATAGACAGAGATGGCTGAGTTAATGACAACCACTCTCTGGCTCCATGGTCAGGTACTTCAGAAGGGATGACACCATAGGAAGGCTGACAAAAGCACAAGAATGAACTGGTGGTTGGTAAAGAAGTGGTCAGATACTGAAAACCTTAGGGAAGGAATAATTTCTTTGGTTTTCTCCTTAAGAAAACATTTTGTTAGCAGATACCAGATGCTCTTGTCACACTCACATGGGCCCATGGTAAGCCTCAGGGTGTAAAGGAATGGGATACATTCATAGGAGTGTGTCCTGCTCTTAGTCCTGCATTCTACCAAGTGTCCACCAAAGTTATTCTGCCTGCATAGATATCTGTGTCTTACTGACTTTTTATTGATTGGAATTATTATGATGCTGGCTGTTGTCTGTGGCAGAACTGTAGAGATGTGTATGTCCTGACTCTCAGCTGCAGCTGCCACAATCTCTCCCTTTTGTTAAGTGCTGAAGTGATCCAGGACTGTTTGCTCTGATGAACACTGTTCACTTGACACCATGAATCATCATTATCCATAGAAGCAAGAGACTGTATTGATCAAACATGGCTTCTGTTCCTCAGGTTGTAAAATCTGATTTATCACCTCACCTTTGACAATATCTTACTTAAAATCCCTTGCCAGTCTGACATTTAATATCCGTTAAATGAAAGAGCATTTAGCCTGAAGAAGATACATTGAACCACAAATTTACAAAAGAGACCAAACTACAAATGGCAAGATGTGTGCTTGCTGACTGATTTTTTACCAGTGTCTGGAGAAGTCAGTCCTAAATGGTCTCCACATGTAAATATTTCTGCTTCATTTTTTTCTGTTTGGGAAGACAGATACATATGAGCTCACAGGGCATGCTAAGAAACTGATTAATTTCTCATCCATATTACTTTTTTGAAGGAATGATTTCAGGGCAGTCCAGCTTCTGGGTGAGAAGTCATGAGCATGTTTGCTTCCTTCAGTAATGTATGCTCTCAGTTTCCTATTCTATCAATTATCACATCAGTTCTGGGACATCAAGCAGAAAAGACTTTCCTGAGAGAGTTTGGTTCAATTCATCAGTGTTCATGCCAAGACTGTCCAGGATTTTGTGATAACACTTATTCTAGTGTGTTTTCTGGGACTCCTCTATCTGTGAGACCTTTCAAAATATCAGAAGGATTGATCTGGGAGGAGTGTTGTGGGTGTAAAGTCTGGGAGGAGACAAGAAACAAGACAAGCCCCTTGGCAGTGAGCAGCAACAGAGAGAGAATTATTTCCGGGGGCTTCCTTTTATGCAGGGTTCATTCAAAAGCTCCCGGCTTGTCATCTCGTTGGCTGGGTTAAAGCCTGAACAGTGCCTTGGTCAGCGATGTGTACTGCACCTGACTGGCAGATGTCTTTGACAGACAGGCCAGCCAGGGACTGTGACCAGCCCCCGCACTGTAACAGAGTGTGACTCCAATTTCACAGTAGCCAAATATTTTTCCTACAAAATACTCTCTGCAATAGTGATTTCATCAGGATAACTCCCCAAACCAGAAAAAAAAGCCTCACTTCCAGAGAGCGAAAAGGTGAACTCTGCTGAGGGCAACCCCGATAGGAGTTTTATATGTTTGTGTATTTCATGGCTCCTGAAGTACATCTGTTTCTATTTTTGTGGGACATTTCTTTCTTTTTAGCTTGAACCAACTTCAAACCAACCAAAATAAGCTGCAAAGCAGAACAATTAGTTTGAGAGCCTCTCCTCAAGTGACAATAAAATAATTTGGAGTTTGCACTTTAGCCACATTCATTTCTTTGTCTCAATAGCTGTGCCCAAGCAGGATAGCAGCCCTGTTACCCTCAAAGGGCAAGTGTTTATTGCAGTTGTTATATCCACCCTATGCTCTTTCAGAGAGTACAGGTATAGCTGACCCTTCCTAGCCTGTAATATGCAGTTTTTCTACTGCAGCCAGTCATCCTGTTAGGAGCACTGCAAATGCTATTTGTAGTTGAGAGGGGTGTTTATTTTTCAGTAAAAGTCAATTTTTTATACATAAGTTTCCCCTGCCATGAAGACAGGTTTCTTACTTCCTACATAAATTAGTTATCATGCACAGTCTGTTCTTCCAGACCTTTCCTGAAATGGGTCAGAAGCCTTTGGGGGTCTTTGGTGTTTTGTTTTCCCTTACAGTCCATGTCCACTTCTTGGCCTCATTCCTGCACTTGTGCTGTGCTGTGTTGTGCTTATCTCCAGGATCTAGAACACGGATGTTTGTCTCAGGAAAGTGCTACCCTATGTCCACACAGCCCTCTTCTCCAGCCACACCTTTTTCCTTCCTACAGCGTGTTCTTACCAGAAATCCTTGGTTATTACCAACAACGCTTGTTCATTATTACCAGCAATCCATGGCTGGCTCCACAGCCATCCAGACATCAGTGTTTGAGTCATACAAATTAGCCCCTTATCTTTTTGGATTCTACATCCCCAAAACTGAAACTCCTACAAGAGTTCTGCTGGAACAGACAAGCCTCATTCCAAGCCAGGGCTCCCCTGATGAGGAGAGAGTTTTGAGCTGCATATTGTCTGCTCTTATTTCCCACGAAAATGCAGGACCGCCTTTAGAGAAGAGCCTGGCTTGGAAGACCAGAGATTTTTACCTTCTGACGGCTGTGTTAAAAGCAATCAGCTCCTCAAAGTGAAATGATTCAGTTATTCAGGTAGTGCTGTTCTCCCGGGTAACAAGCTGGAGCAGCTCGTTACCTGGTGGGCAGCACCAATTCACACACTGAGACAAGACATTTCTATTTTTTGTTCTAGATTGCACAAAGTAGGGAGTCAGGTTACCCACAAAAGGTTGCCTCCCCAGTCATCAAAATTTTGCACAAAGTAGGGAGTCAGGTTACCCACAAAAGGTTGCCTCCCCAGTCATCAAAATTTTACACTATTTAAACATTTTAACAAACAAAGGCATCAGCATTCACTGGTTACAGGTTGCATAACTTTTTCATTAATACTCAAACCCCTATTTGCCAGTTATACCACTTGCTAGCCCAGATGTGCAATTCTTCCTTCTGTTTGAGTCTGCGCTCTGGGATAAATAGATGGCCAAAGAGTCGGTGGTCATGGTCTCCCACTGCTGGAATTACCTATTCCCTCAGTTACTGTTCAGTTCTACTGACTGCACTCCATGTGGCTATTGTCCAGACAGTCCATTCATCTTGGGATTGTCTACTTTTTTCCTTAAAACAAAAGATTAGCCAAGGTTACAATGTGCACTGTGCATATGCTTAATCCTAACTGTCCAGCTATAGCTACTGATTAACATCTCAAAAGAAATTGCAAAGTTTGATTCCAATCTTGAGAGACTCAGATCTTGAAGGGCTTGATATCAGTGACACAGAGATGCAGAGAGCACAGGCCACTTGACATCCTTTACAATCATGTAAGTTGTCTCTTATCATGTAAGTTGTCTCTTTTCCTCTGAGGGAGATCAAAACTATAAAAAGCTTAAAAAACTTTTTCACCAGTTTTGGTTATATGCTTTAATTAAGTACAAATTACTCCTGATTTCTACAGTTTTGTTTTAAAGCATCCAAAGCAGCACCTATAAATACTTGACTATGGAGTATTTTATAGGCACTTCAGGCTGGCTAGAATGCACTCTTAGGTCATGTATATTTTGTGCTGAGCTCTGTTTTTGATGAATTTTTGTCATCAAAATGGCAAGTGCTGTCTCTGTGATTGTTATAACAATTTAAGCAAAGCGGTCTATAAATTAATCTTTCTAAGATAATTTTTCAGATAAGAAAACAAATCAAAATAAAGGGGGGAGGGGAAAGATAAATAACATACCAAACCACGAGCTGATGCAAAAAGTTTATTATATTCCCACAGCTACAGGTGTCCCAGGGACTGTCTCTCGGCCACAGCCTCCTGGAGAGGGCTTGTGCTTTAGCTGTGCAGACACCAGGAACAGGTGGTGGCACTGGTGGGGGACCCAGCTGGCTGTGCTGGGTGACCCCCACTGTGACCCCAGGTGCTTCTTCACACTCAGCAACACAACTGACTGCAGCTGCAGGTGCTTGCCCTAAACACTCACTTTCCCCCTTTTTTCCTCCAGAGGACACCATTCTCAGGTGCTTTTACATGGAGACTGGGCTTTCCCAGCTTCCCCCAACTGCTCCAAAAAGCTCCTGGCTGTCACCAGTTCTGCTTCTTCCAGATGCTGCAGAACTGTGCCCCTTCAATCAGGACATCCATGGCTCCTCCATTATCTCTTCTTAGAGCAGCCTTCTTCCTCCTTTTCCTGACACCTGACATGATGTTACACCTGCCCTAATAAGACTTTTTAAATTACAGCATTCTTCAGTTAGGGAACCTTTAGATGCCTACAGTAAGATAAATCTTCTTCATTAAATTTCTGAATTATTCTACCTCAAATGCTTCAGCAGCCTGGCTCTGGCAGACATTTCTTTTGGTCAAACCCTTTCAGTTAGCAAAAACCCATCAAACAAATAAACAGCTAAACCAAAACTCTTTCATGTTACTTATTATGAATCAAAGCTATTATTATTATTATTATTATTATTATTATTATTATTATAGACATTATTTATAATTAAACATTATCAGATTCATAAAGAATAAAGCACAAACAGAAAAACATTTATTTAATGACAGAATGAAAGTCGACAGAGCTCTTTAAGTGCCACAAAAGTCAACAACCTTAAATTGCTAAACTGAAGGGAAAACACATTTGATGGATGATTCCAGCCAAGAATTTACTTTCACAGAATTTTGAGAGCCTTAGAAAACACGGTGTAGTCCCATAGGAGACAGGTCATCCTTAAAACACACACAATTCAAGCCACATAATTTCTGTTAATGGAAATGAGCCCAGGTGTACCTTCCTGGAAGGTCTAGAAAAGAGTAATTATAAGAAAAGGTGAAAGCTTAAATATTTTACTCTGGAAGGAGGGATGGAATATTAGAGTGACTATGGAAACATGAATGGGATGAGATGATGCATAGGGAATGCTGAGTGATTGTCTGTTTCTCCATAGCTCATAAAACAAGACATCCGTTAAAACAACCAGGCAGAAGATTTGTGGAATGCATTTGATCCAGAATTGGTGAGGTGCCACTTTTAAGTTTTGCAGACTTTACTGGTGGGTTTCACTGAGGCAAGACATCACTGCAATGCAATAATTTTAGAATCATAGAATATCCTGAGTTGGAAGTAACCCAGAAGGATCGTCAAATCCATCTCATGGTCCTGCACAAGATGGTCCTAAAATTCATTCCATGGATCTGAGACCATTGTCCAAATGCTTCCTGGACTCTGTCAGGCTTAATGCTCTGACTGCTTCCCTGGGAACCCTCTTCCAATGTCCAGACACCCTCTGGGTGAAGAGCCTTTTCCTAACATCCATACTAAACTTACTCTGACACAACTTCATGCTGTTTCCTCAGGTCCTGTCACTGCTCAGAGAGACCAGTTTTTCCTTAAGTTTGTGATATTGTTCACTCCTGAGACAAATACTGTGCTGGGGAATTCCTGACTAGGAAATCCTTTCATCTAATAGAAAGATGCAAGAGAATAACACAAAAATTAAATATGGAAGATAAACGAGATGAACAGAGAAAATCCTTGAGTAATTATTGCATCAGAATCAGGGAATTAACAGAGAGCTAAAGGTAATGAAATAAACATGTGGATGTTTAAATATTAAGTCACAGAGAAATTCAAATACTTAGCAAAGGCCAGAAAAAACAACCCCTTCAGAAGTGCCAGGAGGATCAAATCCTAGTTTGCTACTTTAAATGCAACTTCATTCCACCTCTAATTTTCAGCCCATTATTAACTACTACTATTCAAGAAGCAGGAGACTTCAAATTACAGACAGTGGAAATCTAAATGTTCTAAGCATGTTTATTTTTTTCTCATAGGGGACAACAAACCCATAAAAATCATTGTCCAAAATAGCAGAGTTCAAACAATGACTGGGCAATCATGTGGCCAATGAGAACTAGATGACCAGAGATGGCTATAAGAAAACCACACATGGAAAATGTTATCAAGGAATTTTCCTCATGGGCCTTCTTTTATCTCTCTTTGAAACACATGAAAAGTGCTACTGGCTGAGAAAAAATATTCACCTGGCCCAGTATGACAATTCCTAAGTTTCTAGTAGTCATAAAGATAATACTTTATAGAAGTTTTATCGACCCAATGTGTGGCTTGTTTTTCAAGCCTTCCCCTGCTTTTATTGTTCCTGACAATGTAGCTATTTTTTTTATAAAATCCAAGTGAAAGATGAGAAATTCACACATCTGACATGTTCTTCACACTCTTTCAACTTCATAGATTTTTCTTTTCTGAAGAATGTCAGTATGAGCATCTTTAGGTGGAAGGTTTCAATGCATGTTCTAATTTCAGTCAGCAGAGGTATACAAAAATTTCTATATGAACATGACTATAATTAATAGAAGGACAACAGGATATTTAAACCTAGGGTACCATTCTTCATTCTTTCTTTCCTGTCATCTCCAGAGCATTATTTTTTTCCTTTTCTTCCTTTATTTCTTCCAGTGTAATATACATTTATGCACATTTTGAGTATTTAATCCTTAATCTCAATTACTTAGGTATACCTTTACCTTTTTTAAACTTTGCTTTAATGATGGTAGCAGTGATCAACTACTCATCCTCCACATGGGGCTTGCAGAGCTATAGTACAACTTTTTCCACTCTGTCTTTTCCATGCACTTCTGTTTCTAAACCCAGTTTCTAAGAACTGATTTTGTTAGTCATCTGTTTGGTCACTCAGGTTTGAACTCCTTTCATGAGCTCAAACATGTTCTACAGGGAATCATTAATTGTGCATCAAAGACATCCACAGCTTCTTGCTTCCTTAAACCTTTGTTCCTTACTGGATGTAATTAAACTCCTTGAAAAATAGCAAAGTCAAAGAGAATTAGAAGTAGTTCAAAACAGGAAAGTCTTCTCTGATTTTACAGATGCAAACCACCCTGGTGGTTTGCCCAGATAGCAGAAGGAAAGGAGGGACTGTAGTTCACACAGAGACAACAGATAAAACAAGCAAGGAACAAGAACAGAGTCTGAGAGTATCTATTAGTTGGCGTATAGTTGGCATCTCTTATTTTTTAAACCCAGCAAAAGGTTTTTAATTCTGGAAATGTTTGTAGTTTATAATTTATCGTTATAATCAAATTTTTTATATCATAAATACATTAGAACAGCACAGCCTGAATCATACTTCTGATGTATGCCAGCCTCCCAGAGTATTTCTGCTCCTTGATAGTTAGATTGGGAGTCATCACAAGGTGATGCCAATATGAACTTTAAAGTCAGACTGAGGGCAGACACTGCCATATGTTATAAGCTAACGTTATGCCATAGCTGGCAGAACTGTAGGAAATGTAAGTGCTAAACTTTATTAATGAATAACTTCTGGGTTATACCCATTTCTGATGCAGATGCTGTTTGCAGTGGAAGATAGCCAGGGACTGAAAAATGAAATTCAGAGGGGAGTATAAATATGTCTTCTTTGACGTGCTACACCTGCCCAGGCCTTATAATGAAAAAATTCATTGCAATTTAAAGATAGATTCTTAGGAAAATGTAAATAAGCAGTAAAGGTCTTTTCCCTTAGCTTTCCAATCTCAATGATTTATTGCTAAAACTTCTTCCATTTTTCAGAGTGATTTAATTGTTTTCTTTTTGATATGGAATTGGAAAGATATCTTTAGAAGAAACTTAAAATTTTCAAGAAACTTTCTCTTTCAAATAAAATGAAAAACAGAAACTAAAGTGAGTAAATAAAAGGAAGTAAATAAATGTTTTAAATAGTGTTCCTCAACACAAATGATGATTCCCTGGAGATGAAAAAACAGCTTTTGTCTTGCAGGCACGAATTTTGAGTTCTCTTTTGACGGTCAGAATTTCTCTTGTGGGCTGGTTTGTGAGTGGAGGAATTAATGTCTATGTGAGAGATAAGGAAAATATGATTGCCTTAAATATTGCCCTGAAGAAGGTCATTGAATCATCAGTCTGAGGTGTCTGCATGAAGGATGCAGTTTGTATCTGATGTTTTGTGCTTGTCTTGATCCAACCTGAGATGTCACAGCAGGTGCTGCCAGGTGTTTTTGGTATTGATCAGTAAAGAACAGGAAACCAATTCATGTTCCCAAGAAGAAAAAGAAACTGGGTCAATCAGATTTAAGAAATACATTAGGTTCTGCGCTCTCCTTAGCTGGTAGAAACTCCATTTTACTCTATGGTGAGTTTTCATTCCCAGATCTCATTTGTCTCATATTGGCACAATCTCTGTAATGCAAAGTAGTGTGGCTAGGAATCTCCTTCTTTTTTATTTTTCCTTTTTTTTTTTTGTTTTGTTTAGTTTTGTTTGTTTGTTGGTTTTTTGTTTGTTTGCTTGTTTGTTTCATTGTACTGGGTATGCATCTGCAGTAATAACATTTCTCCTATATCACTCTTTTCTCCTGGTGATCAATTTTTTCCTATTAATTGTGATAATTTTGTTAGCTAGTGCTTCTCTTACTATCTCTATATGCAGCTCTTTCCTAACTGCCTCTAATGTAATTAATTTCATTTCTTGTCTTGATAGGAAAAATTGATCTTATAAACAACGCACAAGCTGTTCCTAAAAACTTAAAGTAATTACACTTGTGTCTGTGCATAACAGTGCCATTGGCCAAAATGCCTGGACTGTGGACGTTAGCAATAGAATAGTGAGCTTCAAGGGTCATAGTGGAAGTAGTACTGGAAATTATATTTTATAAAGAATTCTCTTTTAACCAGCCTTCCTTTTATTACCTATGCACTTATGGAAGCCCTTCTTGTTGTCTCTTATATCCCTGGCCAGATTAAATTCGGTTTGGGCTTAGACTTTCCTAACTTCATCCTTGCTTCCACCCTTGTACACTTCCTTTTGTGTGTGAGTTAGGGCAAGGAGTCAATGCCATTTCTGGATAGAGTTTACAGACTATGCAGTTGATTAATTGAATTGCATCCATTTACACCACAACTGGGTTTAGGATTCTGTGTGTTTGAAACACCACAACAACTGCCACTAAAATATTAAGCAATTTGAAAACCTGTCAGGTGTTAGCATGAACAACTGCAAAGCACAGGTAAAGTGGTGGTTGCCTTCTACCTTGGGAGATTCTAAAAGCTGGATTTCTTTTTTGTTTCAGTCTGTGTTCCTGAAGCAGGTGGTGTGCAGAGTTTATTGTTTTAAAGCTGCACCCACATGAATTAGGCAGCATGAAATATGCATGAATGGGGTATGTCAGTGTGCTTACTAAGCAAAATCAACTCTTACAGGCCATCAGCAAAGGATATTGCCCTATACAACTTGATGAAATATGTTTCTTTTCCAGTTATTTATGAGTTAATATAAAAGCAATAATAATCATAACTACAAAAGAGGCCTGTGGGGTACTTCCAGTTCTTTATCAGATCAGAAGTAATGGACTGGACTCTAATTTAGGAAAAATTTAACTGAAGATTGTTATTACTTTGAAATACATCTGTATTTAATGTTAGATGTGGAAAGAGATCTGTTATACACCTGAAAAAAATTCACAGGGGAGACTGTGGAAGTAGCTGAGGGAGATTTTGTAATGGCTGTTATCTGAAGTTCATCCCACAAACTGAAGCGGTTTTTCCTACTTTTAAATGACTGTGCAAATTGGGAACGACCACAAGAGCCATAAGCAAGATTTACAGATCATTTACAAAACCTCCCCAGTACTTGTTTCAATTTTCTTCCCTTTAAGAAGGTTTACTTTTCATACTATCTCACAAAGGAGGCTGGAAACCTGAGGTCAGGCAGGAATCATAAAGCTATTTCCAATAGACCCCATTGTGATGTCCCTGGAGCAACACAAACTCTTCCTCTGGCTCTGCCAGTGCCTCAGCAGCTATTAAGAGTGGTTGGGAAAAGTCAAGTGGCCTTAATTTGCCTCATGAGTTTCCTGACTTAAGTATTTTGTCACATTCCATTAGCATTTCGCCAATGACATTTCCCTGGAACAGATGAATGAAAGATTGAGTAAATGTTTCAGCTTAATATTTGCATATAATTTCGGTGAGCATCAAATGACATTTCAGAGACTGTTATTAATATTGTCAGGAGATACAGTTTAGCTCAGAATACCACTCCCAAGGGTCTGTGCTTTTGTCCTCAGATGAACAAAAGGAAAGCATCATTGAAAAGCTGACCTTGTGCATTGGTGCCTGAACAAACCAAATCAAAAAAGCCCGGGTTTGACGGAGAATGACAGTACTTCCTAATAGTTTGTACTTAGTTCTTATTAGTTCTGACTATGGGACTGCAATGACTCGCTGGCCCTGCTTGCAGCATCCTTCCCAGCCTTCAGCAATGCTTGAGCTGGGAGGGAGCCTTACATCATATTAACAAACTTTGGGATGTGCATGTTCTGTTTGCCTAATGAAAAGTCATTCTGCAGTGTCTAATGGATAATGACTTTCCCGTGTTTGATTTTTGTTTATTCATCTATCACTCACATTCATTACTGGCACATATGATGACAAAGAGTTTCTTCCATGATGAATTAAAATTCCTTTTTAGATCAGAGATTCATAGAATATCCTGAGTTGGAAGGGACCCACAAAGATGATCGAGTCCAACTCCCAGCCCTGTGCAGGACAACCTCAAGTATCACACCATGTGCCCAAGAGTATTGTCCAAGCACTTCTTGAACTCTGTCAGCCTTTGTGCTGTGAGCACTTCCCTGGGGATTCTATTCCAGTGCCCAACCACCCCCCGGGTGAAGAATCCTTTCCTGATATCCAACCTAAAGCTCCCCTGACACAACTTCAGGCTATTTGCCCGAGTCCTGTCACTGCTCGAGAGAGAGGAGATGAGTGGCTGCCCCTCCCCTTCCCTTCATGAGGAGCAGACCACGACGGGCTCTCTCCTCAGTCTCCTCCAGGCCAAACAAGTCAAGTTACCTCAGCCAGTCCTCATGTGGCTTTTCTTTTAAACCCTGATCTTTGTAGCTCTCCTCTGGCTGAGTTCTCTAATTGCTTTATATCCTTATATTGAGATGTTCAGAACTGCACACGGGGCTCGAGAAGAGGCTGCACCAGTGCAGAGCAGGAAGGGACAATCGGGTTCTTTGACAAGCTGGCATCCCCGGTGCCTCAGGCCCCCCAGGGCACGGCTGGATTTTAATTTAAAAAACACCCAAACAGAATATTTCGATGGTAGGGATTTTTGCTTTCGTTTTTAATGATTTTATTCATTTAAACTAAACTCCCTTAGAGGCTTTCCAGGGAAATTTCCCACATCTTCTGGCGTGAAGGCAGAGTGCAGCTGGCAGCAGGCTTTGCCGAAGAACAGCCGAAAGGGGCAGCGGCAGCGGTGTGGCAGCGCAGGGGCAGTGCCCAGGGTGCCCCCCACCCCGGGGTCTATCGCGGGTGTCCGGGGTGTCCCGCGGGGTCCCTCGGCGTGTCCGGGGTGTCCCGCGGGTCCCTCGGCGTGACCGGAGCCGCGGCCCCGGCCGAGACCGCCCGCGGTTTCGAGGGGCGCCAGCGCCACCTCGCGGCGGCGGCCGTGGCTGCGCGGTGGGAGCGGCGGCAGCGCCGGTGCTCCTTCCACTCGGGAATGCCGATGGAAAAGCGGCGTTTCCTCACCTGCTGCCATCCCACCTGGCCGGGAGCCTTTTCTGACCCCGCTGCGCCCACTGCTCCCTGTGCACGGAGATGATGCCACATCGTGGAAGAGTTCAAGGACAGGTTGGATGCGGCTCTGAGCTCCACAGGAAGGTATCCCTGCCCATGGCAGGCAGGTTGGATTAGGTGATCTTTAAGGTCCTTCCAAACGCAAACCATTCCACGATTCTATGATCTGAAGCTCTCAGCTGTATTTATTTCCTGGATGCTACTTGCTGCTGTTTGTCCCGTTAAGGAACCCAGAGGGACAATCGAGCAGTATTCCACTTCTGGATGCTGTACCTAAGGGCACAAAGGCAGCCAGCCCATGTCTCTCCCAGCCTGAAAGCACCTGCCAGACAGGCTGAAAATGGCCACGCAAACAGACGTGGTGATGTGGCCTTAGGAAAAGCAGCTTTAGGATCCTAAGTGGTGAGATATGGAGCTGTAGAACACAGTCTGGGCTGTCCACTCTGCATTTACTCAACACTTTTGAGAGACTGCTAGGCTTCCTCCTGCTCTGGGACTAAAGAAAGACAGAAAAAAAAAATTAAAAAAGAGTGAAGAAGTATTATTGTGTAGAGGAGAGACTAGCAAAGACCTATTAAGAGTTTTCCCAGAATCACGAGGGAGATCTGTTCTAACAGCAAGAATCGAACAACTGTGTATCAGCTGAATTTAGTGCAGTAAACACAGCAGTGTTTGTCCTTTACTGATGCAAGTCCTTTGGACTTGAGTCTGCTCTAGAAAAGTGGAGTTAACAACAGGACTTGCTCAATAGCCACTTATTACAGCCGTTCCTCACTTCCCTGAGCATTATCACCATTCAGCCTTCTGGGGATATTCCTAAAGAGGGGACTGAAGAGCAAACATATCATCACCTGTGCTGTTGTATGACTAACCCTTAGCACAACAGAGGTGAACAAGTGTTTGATCTGCCGTCCATGATAAAATACTTCAGGGCCACTGACTGATAGCTTTTCTTTGGGAAGAGAAGGACTATAGGAATAAATGTCTCAAGAGAGAAATTCTTTTCTTGCTGGATCTGTCTGAAAAGTCTTCTATGTGATTAACCATTTCCAAATAGTATAATGCATGGACACCTTTAGTTTGCAACAAGACTGCTGCTTAGTTTTGATAAAATTCACTTCTGAGTTCTTACTTTTTTGAATTTAAATCTTATTTTAACACCACTGCTGATAATCCAAAGTCGATGAAGAATGTTACTTTTCAATTAATCAAGAGATTTGCACACAAAACTTTAAATCCAGACTGTGTTTTTTAGAATAACAAAGCTAAAGAAAATAAATTACTGTGTGGACTGTTTTACTGAAGACCATGTGGGAAGTAATCTGTTAGTGTCAAGACAAAATTAGACAAGATTTTTTAACACTGAGTAAATTGGGATATATTAAGTACTTTGAATAAAGCAAAGATGACAGCAAAAGCCATAATAATTTCACTGTCAGTTAAAGGTGCAATTGCCAGAAAATTGAAAAATGTAGGGAAATTCTCTGCAGTGCTTGAAGAATCAACGTTGGCCATATGTGGCAATACAAAGCTACTGTGGAGAAGATAGAACTGACTGATCTTTTCAGTGCAGGCTCTGATGCATGAAAGTCATTCCGAAATTTAATTGAAGTTGGGAGAAGCCAATTTCTGACAGAAGATATTTGTTCTAACTGTTTTGTGGGAAATGAATGAAATCTTTAATTTTCAGCATGCAAAACACTCAGACATTCATAGATAAAAGTGGTCTATTAAACTTCTGACTTTCTTAAATTTTGGAGTCAGCAATTATTCAACCAAAGTAATATTTCAAACTGTAAATATGATTTTTTAAATGTTTTTTTTTTAAACTCAGGAAACAAGCAATGACTTCTTTTATAAATGTAATTGAAGAAGGAAAGAAGGAAATTCTAACATGACCTCTGTTATCATGCCTTTCAAAAAAGGTGCTTAAAATTGACTTGAGCGCACTATGGCTGATGTTCAAATCAGGAATTGCAAGCTCAATGCTGCTTTGCTGCTGCCTCATTCTGTGCACTCAGAATACAAGATCTTCTGATCAGGGGTCTCCCTGTCATGATGCATGTGGATAATCTTCCTGGCCGGACACATAAACAGGGTTTGCAGCCGCTGCAGTAGCACTGCTAGTAAAGCATTTCTCTTGTGACCTCCTAAAATCCCTTTGCAATGCCACCTGTGCCATTAGATTTGGATAATCTTGGTCCCACCAAACTTCTATGGAACTGCACAATGGGAAGCTGTGTTTTGCAGAAACTGAAATCCTGACTGGGATTCAGTGACTGAATTTTGTTTGTCTGGCAGGAAGCCATCATCAAGGAGCCCAATTTCCCCCTCCATAAACAGGGACAATGCTATTGATTCCAGGTGGTATCTGCTCTGAGATCTGCAGTTGCAAAGTGTTGAGCATATATCATCGTGGTATCATTTTTAAGGGATCAGACCTTACCAGGGCTGTTTTCGTACTCTCATTCATCACTCTCAAGACAACTGATTTGCACTCCCAGTCTATGCACCAACACAGAGTTATTTTGTTCTGCTCTAGAATTGATATATACTGCTGAACTTAAAGGTGGGGATATATACATAATAAGCTTATGAAAGGAATATAATTCTAGGACACGCAGTTGTAGGGATCAATTTTTGTTATAAAGGCATATCTTTGTCTTTGCAAATGTTTGTTTTGTGCAGTATTATAGAGAAAAATTTTAGGCTAATCATTTCAGAGTAAATAAGTGACTGGTTTACAAGGATAAACTACTATTTTGCTATATTATAAATTAAAGTGTTCCCTAATATTAAAATTTATGAATCCTGTGATATTATTATATCTTTGACAGCATTAAAAGGTGAAAACACCTAAATTTTGAGACAGGTTTAAAGAATATAGACATTTAAAAACCATAGTGTTACAATGCACAAACTGGGCTCTACTGAAACATGTTTTTTACCAAGAAATATAGCTGTTAACAAACTGTCACCTTATCTTTTCAGTGATTGTAGAAATGGGAATAAAAGGAATTAATTTTAAAGGGTTATCTGAGGATTCAAATAAAATAATCACTGAGCAAAAAAATAGTGACAAGATAGTAATCACAGCCTTATCCTGTTTTGAACTGCTGAATGACATTGAACAGGCTGTTAATAGCACTTATGTGCTTGGAGCTTTATGGTGCATTCAAGGAAGAAGTCTAGAACAAATTGAAATTCAAAAAAATGAGTACACACGTGCTTGTTTAGCTAGATATTAATTGCTAAAGAGATTGTTATTTAAATAAACACGTTTATACTTTTCAAAATATAGATGTATTTATAGAAATGCACACACAGAACATCATCAGAATGCCCAAAATATCTTTCATGCCATAAGGACAAATTAAAGGCAGGTAATGCTGTTTTCAGTTCTTACACCTTGGATTTCCCTGAAGAGTTTTGTTATCTACACTGTGCAGGTCAGTCTTGCCTATTGGTATTTTAGGGTCTGGTGGTTGTTCAAGATTTGTGGATCTGCAGGCCCAGTTATTCCTACAGTTCCTCCTCCTGCCAGTAATTGCTGTTTCAACTATAGCTCTGAATTTCTGCAGCAATTAACTCATAACAGCAACTACATGAGAAGCCATTGAACCCATGTTTTAGTGTTACAAATATCCTTTACTTTTTGGCTCATGGTATATTTTCTGTTTCATTAAATCTCCTTGTGGGTATTTGCAGTACCGTTGCAGTCAGCTTTGGGTTAACATCAACTAGGCTCTTTCTAAGCTTTGTATTGAAAAATATTTTAGAAGTTAAACAGTTTAAAGTTAGCAGTTTCAAATTTGCTACTCAAGTTTTGCTTGTTCCATCATGCCCCAACATTGTTCTCAGAGGAGCCAAGAACAGTTTGTGACACAACATGGAAGTGTCTGCTCAGGTTTAAGATGCCTGCTTTTCATAGCTCACTTCTGCTGCTAATCCATAAATTTGCCCTGTTGATCATATTTTATCTGGCAATCCCACAGAAATGTCTAGGAATACCTAGGCACACTTAAGTGGTCTTCAGCGCTAATCATTTGGAAAATGAAGTCACTGCTGAGACACCTGGCTCCCACATCCTCACTTGTCAGCAGAAAACTGTGGAGGTGTCTGGACCACAGGCTTCTGCCTTGTCATAAAAGGTGGCGTAAGATCCCATTGTCAGCAATAGAAAATAGCAGAACTCACTGTGTCATTCTGTCCTCTGACTGTCTCTCAGAAGACCCTGTAGGTGTCCCGTAGATGTCCCATATCTCCTGTGCTGAATCTGCCAGCCAGGTAGACATAATAAGATATTTAATCTTGTTAGGTGTTTCAGGGGATGTTAGATCCCTTTGCTTGGGTAACTGAATCAAGTTACTAATGTCAGACAGATCTTGCATTTCCTTATACTTGCAAATTTACCTTTCCAAGACATACTGATTTTTGCACCTAGCTCTGAGTATTCACAGTAGAAATAGTCTTACCATGATGTAATCTGACCTTTACCTATGTTCCACATGACCAAATTTTCTTTTCACATACTTAACTATATCTTCAGCTATCGCAGTGATCTGTGCAGGTTTTAAACTTATAATTAGAAAGAAACATTCCTGATGTTTAAAGTAATAGTGCACAGTATGTAGTTACTCTTGAGGAAATCCCACCAGGAAATATTCTCTAAAGTAGCTGTTAGTGTGGCAAACACCTCTGTGTTGAATACAGAGGCATATTGTTCTATAAAACACATGTACTATACTTCTTCATGGGTAATTTCTGTCCTTCTTTGCAGCCTTTTGGACAATGGGTTGGCATCTTGCAGATCTGATAGTCCTGTGAGATGTTGGGACATTGCCAGCATCTGCCAATTTCCCCTGTAGGCCATGTGCTCTTCTCTACCTCTCGCCTATCTTCAGACTCTTGGAGTTTTACTTTTGTTTTGCCTCTGAGACTTCCGTGACCCATGTTTTAAAAAATTCAGCCTCAGCTCTTCTCTTCTAAATACGTTATCTTCTCTGAGTACATCGTGGAAAATAACAGGATTGCTTTTCTTTTAAGATTGAGTTGGGATGTTCTATCTCAGGTCTCTGAGCATCGTCATAATCTGTTCTCAAAGTAGGGATTCCACAAAACCTTCAAAATTGCATGTCTGGCTTAGTACTCTCAGAGGTGGTATAAATGCTTCAAAAATTTCTCCCAGTTTTTTATCTGTTATGAAACTGATATAGTTCTTTATTTTTTCTGGAAGTACAATATTATTTCAAATCTCTTTAGAACAGTTAGATAACAGTTCATTCTTCTTTCTGTAAGGCTGCTAAACAAACGCAGCACTTCAGACACAGCAAAATGGAGGAAACAGAAAACTTTTGCTCATGTCAGTTTTCAGTAGTTCTGCATCCTATCTTGAAAAAACCCACATTATCTCTTTGTGTATGTATCGCTTTCCTGAACAACTTCAGATGCTAAGGAGTAACACTACAGACTCATCTAATAGCAAAGGAATGCTGCCCTATTTTGCCATCTTTTTCTTCTCTTCAAGCACCTGTCTTCATATCTTACATCTACTTGTAATCCCACTGAATGCTCTGGGTTTCTGCGTGGAGTTTATAGGCTTGAATATAACAGAAAAGAAGTAAATGAAAAATTGTATGAAAAAGCTTCAGAGGGAGAGAAGACAGAGAGAAGTGCTTATCATAAAGCTGACTTTTCAGTTTAAAAGCTGTCAAAGCAGAATGTTCCAGTGTTGGATTTCAGCTTTAGCAGCAAAAGTCCAAACAATTTTAAAAACAATTATTCACAGAACTAGTATATGTTTGAAGATATACACTGGGTAATTGCTTTGGGGGAAGAGTTCAAGGGAATGGGAAGATTATAGGATGTCTTTCTATTATACTTTTATTTTCCTTTTATGTGTATATATATCCTTATTTGTGTTTATGTGCATGAATGTGGATGATTAAATGAGAAATCTTACAGATATATTTGCATACAAATGCTAACACACACATACATATATATGTGTATTTATGAAGGAAGTGGAGAAGAAAGTTAATTTGTCTGTGTATCTCTTACTGACCAAAGCAGACCACTCTGAGAAACCTTAACCTACACACAGCGATATACAGAATTAAGTAACATGAGAGGAAAACACTGTATTTGATTTATTTCACAGCAGATAAATGCCTATGCCTAAGTTTGCTAATGTAGTAAGTAAACTATATGAAAGAAAAGTTCCAGAAATTAAGGGAAAAAAAGGTAGAAAATATTTATTTGGTCCAAACATCTTTATCTGGAACATTTTAGAAAAAAAAAATTCTTCTACAACCATCTTCTCTACCTCAGTCTTTGTAGTTGCACAAGAACAGTTGACAGCTCTTTGTTCCTGAATTCTGCAGGAAATGTATGAATTTTTAAAACAAATCCACACCCCTTTCTTTTCATTCTATCTTTCCCACTGTGTCTTTTTCTATTTAAAAATATCACATCTTGGTGTTTTCTGTCTACATAAGCATAGATATATGGGATATATATTTTCTTTTACAAAAAATATGGTGCCTTTTTTCCCCTAGCAATGATTCTCTGCATGCTCAATTTGATGACACTCACAAGAAGGATAAATATGGGACATTTGCCCTTTTAGAGTCTCCTTTGGATCTTTTTCATAAAAATGGATTACCTGTTTTCCATTTTCTTTTCTCATTATAACCTTTGTCATGTGTGTGTGGGCTCCCTGGGCTCTAATGTCTCTTTCTTCATGAATTAAAGGGGGAATTCTCCTTTTCTTTGACCTTTTCAGTATTCTGCACTTCAGTGGGATGGCATTTCCACTACTTAAAGACTACAACCTGTGCTGACTAATCAGCCAATCAAATGCCAATTACAAATGTAAAATCAATTACTGTTGCTGTTAAAGCCAAACCTCATCTGACATATTTTGGCCTCCTCTGTCATCATCCACTGGGAGGGTTAAAGCTCTAATGACAGGGCTATATATGGAAACAGGCCAGATCCTTTGACACATACTGCAAAACTTTTTACTTGACTAACACAAACAGGAATTGAACTTCTGTAATGGGGAATTCAGGGGTTAAATTCTGTATTGCCTTTTGTTCTGTCATTTGTGTGATTTTCAGCAAACCATTACATGCAATTCCACACTCTTCCCAAAGAAAATGTTTTAAATCATCATTGTTGAATTAATGTCTTCCTGTCTCCTGGAAGAGGATGCTGGAACTCAATGCTTGAACTGCACAGGGTTTGCCTCTGAACCCTTTCAGATGATTTCCCTTCAGAGATCTTTGTTTACCACAGTGTTGGCTACTTTCAGAAGTGGGGACAGCGTCTGGAATTTTAAACATACTCTTGCGCCTCATATTTCCTATTAATCAACTGTTGGCAGTTTCCTTTTCCGCAGGTAAGAAAATTAAATCATCTTAGAGGCTTATAGGCCTTACATACAGTAAACAAGGTGCTAAAGGTGTCTCACCTCAGCAGCCTTTATAAATACCTGGTATCTTTGTTGATCTGAGAGAAATGTAGGTGTGTGGAGAAGACTCTTTGAATTAGTCCTCCAGATATCCCTCTAGGCTTCACAGCATAATGTATCTTCTGTTTCTTTGGTTGTTTGACTGTTAGAAGTGTAGTCTAATATTCCAGCTTTCCTCTGTGGGCATCCAGGAAAGAGCATATGAGAGGAAGAGTGAATTTTGCTTGTAATAAACTGGTTCTGAAGTTAGCTCCTATTGCAAGAATTATTGTGATGCTTTAAAATCTTGCTGGAATGGAAGTGATGATGGTGAAGACATTTCAGGGGAGGATGAGGATTTTGTTAACTAAATATTCCTGTCAGGTGTTTTAGACTTGCTATTCTGTTGACCTGTTACAATCATTATTTTTAACATGTGATCCTCCCTTAAGTCAAAAATGGTTCTGTAAAATCTTTACAGAAAGATGAAGTGTTACTTAATTGTCCTGATTTCCAGATCCTTGCATTATAACCCCCAACATGATTTAGAAAACTTTTCTTTAAATCATGGATAACAAAAATTTAAAAAGATATGATTTGAACTGTTTCCTGAAAATCCCATTGGAGATCTGCAAGCAATTGCAATCAGAATTCCTGGACGTCATAGAAGGGATCTCATGGTCAAAAGACTGAGTTTTTCTTTGTATTGTTTCCCTTTTTCCTCACTTCTAAAGGAAGAAGTAATCAATTAGCCCAGCATGTTATTATCATTCCTCATGTATAGCAAATACTCTCTCATAAATTGGGTAGTATTTTGAGCAGAAGGCAAGATTCATCTCAACTATCTTGAAATAGCTAAATGCTAGGGAGTTACTTTTAGGGTGAAATTCAGATTATTAAATTTAGTTGTCTGAAACCATCACCTGAATCTCAATGTGAACCACATGTCTTATTAGATCAGAGGAATCCCACCACAGGTTTGTGGTCTAAAACTTGCATATAATTTCTCCGTAAATAAATTGCTAAAATGAGACACCTAGCTTTTATATGAGACACCTCAGTTTTACAGATCATGTATGTCTCACCCCAAAAGCCAACGTGATTTTGGAATGATGTTTTCAAATATCACTTATGGCAATCATCCTGCAAAACTTACACACAACGAAAATTCCTTCAGAATGTCCAAGCATGATCCAAAGCTCTTTATCATCAGTAGGAGAATTGTTGATCTTTTCTGGAAAGGAACCTGTTTAAGAAGGAAACAAACTTTGCTGACAGAATCCTCCTCTGCAGTAAAAAGAGAAGTCTCAAGGGAATGATCATGCAAGAAGATCCATTTTGTCTGTCTCTGTAATGGAGGAGTGTGTGTCACTTATGCACTGGTATATTTTAGGAACCAGAGCACATATTTTAGCTGGTTAAGCACAACAAGCATCACTGCCATTCAGACAACTCTCCCTTAAGGCTGTTATGGACAGTTCATCTATTGAAAATATATTTTCCCTCCACAGCAGGTTTTAGTAACCTGGAGTGAAGTCTGCCTTGCACAGGGGATGAAAACCCAACATCTGCATCATTCAGAATCATTGAGGTTTCCAATGCATGTAAGTAACTCATAAAATTCCTTGAGAAAGGGTAATTTTATATTTCAGTATGCAAGTTTGTTAACATGTCATGTTTTGTTTGCATAATTTGAGTGGTCTGTAACATCAGAGATTTGAAAGCTCATTTCTTTCTTAAAAATAAACATATGATCTCTCCTCTCAGGTAGGTAGTGACAGGACCTGAGGGAATGGCACGAAGTTGTGTCAGGCGCGGTTTAGGTTGGGTATTAGAAAAAGGTTCTTTCCCTCAGAGGCTGTTTGAGCACTGAACAGGCTCCCCAGGGAAGTGGTCACAGCACCGAGGCTGGCAGAGCTCAAGAAGTGTTTGCACAATGCTCTCAGGCCCAGGGTGTGGTTCTTGGGAATGGTGCAGGGCCAGGAGTTGTACTCCATGATCCCAGATCAGACATGCCGACATGTAGCTGGAGCAGCTGCTTTTTGCTCCCTCTCTCCACACAGTTGTCACACACCTTAGCTCCCAGACATCATTTTTGGAGCCCAGGAAAGCACCAACCGCCCCTGCCATGGGCAGGGCCACCTATCACTAGACCAGATTGCTCAGAGCTCCATCCAGTCTGGCCTTGAAGACTTCCAAGGATGGGACACCCACTTCTCTGGACAACTTGTTCCAGGGCTTCCCCACCTTCACAGTAAAAAATTTCTTCATAACACCCCACCTAAACGTACTCTCTTTTAGTTTGAATTCAATCCCCCTTGTCGTGTCACTACAGGATGTTGTAAACTGTCTCTCTCCATCTTTCTTGTAGGCTCCCTTCAGGTACTGGGAGGCTGCAATTAGGTCACCCCTTTCTTCTCCAGGCTGAACAACTCCAATTCTTTCAGCCCTTCCTCATTGTAGAGGTCCTCCATCCCTCTAATCATCTTGG